>OY997397.1:1060000-1350000 GCA_963921505.1 Phakellia ventilabrum
TAGCGCTAGCTTTTCTTCTTTTATACTCTCCGGCGAAAGTGTGACGTAATTGCTGGAATGCGGATGTACTGGGTCTATATGTCAAGAAAATCAGGGCTGCTGGGGTTGATTTTTGCCTTTTTTGGAAGGTATTGATCGCTAAACACTGCTTACGATCACTTTGATCAACACATTCTGCGTGGGCTAACTTAGGAATGTGCGCTGTCATTCCAATGAGCACGTGCAGTTAGAATAGTGCGCATGCGTAGAAACCACGTGGAAAGGCGATCAAAATGGCGTCTGCTACGAAAGTACTAGTTGTGGCGAGTGTCTGCATCCTTCTGCTGTTCGTATTTGGGGCGGATGGAGCGAAAAATGGAAAGAAAACTTTGGTACTTCTGGAAAATGCTTCAGTAAAGGAGACTCACTCAGTGTTTTTTAATGATCTGAAGTCCAGGGGCTATCAGTTGACTTTCAAGATGGCTGATGATTCCCACCTGGCTCTCTCAAAATATGGAGAATACCTTTATGAAAATCTGATTGTGTTTGCTCCATCTGTGGAAGAGTTTGGTGGTACAATTGACGTGAACGCGATCATCGACTTTATTGACAACGGAGAAGGAAATGTACTGGTAGCAGCCAGCAATGAAGTCGGAGACATATTACGAGATCTGGGGATGGAGGTCGGTCTTGAGCTGGACGAGCGTGGAACATTTGTGATCGATCACCTCAATTACGATGTGAAAGACCGTGGTGACCACACCCTCTTGGTCGTCGACCCAGCTAACGTTATTGATGCTGAACTCATAGTCGGCCCCAAAGCTGCTACTCCGTGCTTGTACCGCGGATTGGGGATGATAGCGGACCCGGAGAACCCGCTTGTTCTTGAAATTATGACCGGTGCCACCACGTCGTATTCTTACTTCCCGGAAGACAAGATTGAGGAGTACCCGCACGTGGTCGGAAAGAGTACCCTTCTGATCGCTGGACTCCAAGCCAGGAACAACGCCCGTGTCGTTTTCGCAGGCTCCACTGACTTTTTCAGTAATGAGTTCTTTGCAGCGTCGGTACTCAAATCTGTACTCGGAGCTAAGGAGTTTGATGAGAGTAACAACAGGGCTTTGGCCGCTTCCCTCACGCAGTGGGTTTTCAAAGAAAAGGGAGTCCTGCGTGTGGGGGCCGTCAAACACTTCAAAATTGGAGAGAAGGAGCCCCCCGTGGCCTACACTATTAAAGATGATGTTCACTATGAAATTGAGATCGAAGAGCTGGTGAATGGTAAGTGGGTACCCTTTAACGGCCAAGATGTCCAGCTGGAGTTTTTCCGGATTGATCCGTTTGTTCGCACCTTCTTGAAGAAGACTCCCAACAAAAAGTCGTTTGTCGTCAAGTTTCGGCTGCCAGACGTGTATGGGGTATTCCAGTTCAAAGTGGACTATAATAGAATCGGCTACACTCGTCTGTCTAGCTTTACCCAGGTGTCCGTGAGACCGTTTGAGCACACCGAGTACGAGCGATTCATATCGTCTGCCTATCCGTATTACATGAGCGCCTTCTCAATGATGATCGGGTTGGTACTGTTTACGGTAGTATTTCTCCACCATCGAGAGAAGACAAAGACTGAGTGAGAGACGCCGAATGGCTAGACTGGTAGTAGGACCTTTAGGAGGATTTGAATTATTCTTTTGTAATCACTCATTGTTGTTCTGATTGTGAAGCTGATTGGTACACAGTTTCCCAGGCACTCTCCGAAGTTAGACCCATTTCCCCTGAAGGGGAGGAACCTGGGATGGGCATTCATGTGAAGAAAGGCCACACTGCCAATGTGTATTTCTGTAACCTCATACCCAGATTTTGTCTCACGGCCATGGAACAAAACTGATTTTGCTCCACAGCTGCGAGAGAAAATCTGACTGAGGGGGGCCTGGATATGTGGCTGTTATATCTTTGATTCTTTGCATGCTCATCTGCCCCAATAACATTTGGGCAGGCAGGGAAAAGGTAAGCTTGATATGCATGACATCATTCCCCCCACACATACCTCTGACTAGGAATGAGGCTTCTGTGTAAACTGCATGCAACTCTCACAACAGCCCAATACTACTGTACTACTGAGGTCTAGCCTTGTTCCCAGGCTCCACTCCTCGTATAAATTTTTTCCTTGGGCTTTCACATTGGTCATGCTCAGTCATGTGACATTTTTTAAATGGCAATACACCTGGCATCTCATGCCCAGACCCCAGTAACATCACGATGAATTTAAAAGGGAATTATAAAATAATACACCATGTACTGTACAGGGAAAGTTTTGCAGCTTTATTCAAATAATACACAAATTGAAAATTCTTTGGTTGAACCTGTCATGAGTGCCATACACTTTGGATGATCTGGAAGAGAGCTGGTGTGTGTGTGTGGGGGGGGGGGGGGGGGGTGTGAAGAAGTGTGAAAGAGAAGGACGTTATTTCAGGAAGCTGAAGCCCCAAACTTCCCCACAACACAAAACAAAGAGCAGTATAAACAGAAGTAGGAACTTCCTACCATTCCCAAAACCACAATTGTCAGACGCTCTTGTTCCAAGATGCCATTCTCTCAAGGCACAAAGCCCACAACAGCTCCACTCATCAGCTTTTAGCACACGTGCACTGTGCAATAAAAGCTGGGGAGTGGAGCCTGGGAACGAGGCTATCAGTAACACACAGAGAACTTCATGGCACTTCTCGTTACTTACCTGAACCACAGACGACAAAGACGAAGAACGCCAGCAAGTACGGTCCAATGGGGCTCTTCTCTTCACCTGTTTTCTAAAGCAAGAAGAGATTGTAGCTACATGTAAAAGTACACCTGTATGAAATACCCTTTTTCGCCTCATTCCCAAACCACATAGGTGAGAATGAGGCTCAAACTACACCACAACAGACTAGGAAAAAACATGGGAGTTGTTTTGCAACAAATATAGGAAGTTGATGACTTATGCAATTACGCTATTTCAACAGACCAAGCAAGGGGGGTAGTTACCCTACATTGTCAACTCTTAACCAACTCTTTTCAGAAGTTTGACTGTTGTGACTATCATTGATCAACTGAAACTGTTCATAATAGACTCTTTACCATTACGTATATACGATGTAAAGGGGGGGGGTACAAGTGAGCACTAATTGGAGGAAATACAGGAGAACATGTACTTTGATGCCATTTTCTTGTATAAAAACATAAGAACATGCTTGTTTCTTAATGTATTTTCTTCCATTTAGTGCTCACTCCCCCCCCATTACATCATTATGCAAATTTATCCAGATGGAACAAAGCTGCTCCAAAAAAATCAAAGCCTGGCTAGGGATTGCACCCAGGAGCTCCTGTACCGGTCAGATGCTCTAAGCTACTGGAGCTCCTGACTTGCTGAGCAGAGGAGTAACACTTACCAGTAGCACCTAGCCAATTCCAACTGTGATTATTCTCTCAAGATGCTATTCATCACCCTTAAACACGATTTACTGTATCTGCAGTACCTGAGTCAACCAATTGGCTTATCAACCATTGACAGTAGTACATACACACACACACACAGGCTAAAGCTGTACTCACTATATGGCTTACAGTAAGTATTCCACACTCACCGTCAGTGACTTGGGCACATTGCCCCTGCTGGTAACATTCTGGCTGTGCTTCTGGCTGGCCAGTCTCATCCGCTGCTTGGGGGCCATTTCTGTGTGTCTCGGTAGTCGGGTAGATCTAGTTTGAGAAAGATATAATTTCAGTATATTAAATGTATAATTTTTAATACGCGACACGGCTCCTGAAATTATTATTGTATTGTAACCAAAGGCCGTTGCTGTGACTGCTCAATAATTATGCCTTTGTCACGGCCAGTCTCTCGACGATTTAGCTACGAACTTACCGGGTAGTCTCGATGAGAAATCGTGTTCAGACTAGAATAGAAACAAACACCTCGATTCAAGACAAAGGTCGCCTTGTGGTCAATTAACCCCTTAGATTCCGAATATTTTGCCACTTCCTTTTTCCGTAGATTTTTCCGCGGACTATCAGTAAACGACGTCAGGACATGGTGTTGGTATTAGCTAACTAGTTACATGTATTTAAATGTAGTGGTATATTCAACATTAATTTTCAACAGTACTTCTCTAGAAGATGTACTTGCGGATGTATCACAGTATATTCCAGTCCTTTTCGCATGTTGAAAAAACACCACACCAGTGTGTGTACAAAATGCTGAGGCAGTGGAGCCTGGGCCCTTGAGGCTAGCATTAATAACTGGACTAATATAAATAACTGGTCAGCAGTGTCTGATTATTCATGATTGGGTTTATAAGGGAATAGAGAAACATCTTTACAATCACATAATATGAGTGCTATACTCTTGAATCATAAAATTTAATACCATCGGTTCTTGGCGGAGGTGGTACCATGCATGGCAGCAATGGGAGTATAATAAAGCATCAGGCGCAGTCTCGACTCTGTGAAGGTTTTCCAGCTTTCTTTAACAGCATTTTCAGCGAGAATTCTGTGTTGAATCAGTACGTAGACCATAGCAATGCGATAATCTGAAAGAAAACTGTGTGTGTATGTGTGTGTATGTGTGTATGTGTGTATGTGTGGAAGGGGGGAGTAGGAGTCATAAAGCCTCAAACTTCTCAATAACAAAGTAGCAGTAATGGGAGCTTCCTGATACAAAATTGCGGACTGGTTTACTTTCAGCAAATTGCACTCCCAAGGGTAAAGCTAACAGGTGAGCAGAGATACAAGTGAGTAGAGAGACGAGTCAAAGTAAGGTAGCCTTGTGCCTAGGCTCTTACGCATGTCTCACTCGTTACTTTTTCTTACGTGATTTAACTTACTTAATTTTGCACGGGTAGGGATTGTTGGAAGACAGGTGCACTTCTCAACCTTTTACTAGTGATATTGTTTCAGCTCTCAGTCTGTAGTATAAACGGGCTCTGAAGAGCAGCTATAGGAAGTGTGGATTCACTGCCTTCCTTCAGTATCTGAGAACTGCAGCTGTCCTCGGCCATGCAAGAATGAGTGGAGCATGGGAATGAGCAGCGCCTATTCTTCACGGCCTCGTTCCCAGACTCCATTCTTTCTGGGCACAAGACAGTAACACACCAACAGTTCATCTGTGTTCACATCACATGTATTTACCTGAGGCACAGACGATGAAGATGGTGAAGGCCAGCAAGCGTGCTCCAATGAAGCCCTCCTCACCCGTTTTCTGAAGCAAAAGAAACTATAGCTGAAGGCGGAGTCAGTCCCCCCAAGAATGCACCCCAGCTTAGAGCCTGGGAACGAGGCTAAGTCAGATGTCTGATACTTGTGCCCACTATGGTTGCAGTTGCGACTATACTATCTGAGTGGTCCAAAATAGCATTTTCCCCCCCACACCGTGTCTACAGAGAAAAGCTGAAACGGGAACAAGGCTAGTCCTCAAGCCATCAACTTTACATTGGTGTATCACACACACACACACACATACATACACACACCCACACACAATGACCAGAGGATAATGACCATCATAGCCATGTAGTAAGTATTCCACACTCACCGTCAGTGACTTGGGCACATTGCCCCTGCTGGTAACATTCTGGCTGTGCTTCTGGCTGGCCAGTCTCATCCGCTGCTTGGGGGCCATCTCTGTGTGTCTCGGTAGTTGGGTAGTTGGGGATAGGCCCACTTTGAGAAAAAGTGTATTTTGGAATCTTACACACGATATGACGACTTGAAATTACTTCAAAATGGCGAGGCTCATACAATTTTTATACAATTGTTTCCAAATTGGACTCAAATGCATGTGACCCATCATATACTTCTGCTGTAATGCTATAATTACATGTTATAATACAGGGGGTGCATTTGATAAAATCCTGCTTGCAACCATGGCAACAGTGTAAGTTCCAAGTTGCTCTTGATTCCGAGATCGCTATAGAACCTACCACATGACCTATGCACAGGGGGAGAAAATGGCTGTGAAAGTTGCAAGGCTTGAAGAATCTACTGATCCTTGCGCACATGACAATGCAATAACTTTGCCTCTCAATATGGCGCCCTAGCAACAGTTACTACGATAAGCAGATATTAACGTAAACACATGGCTTCGCAAGAGTACCAGAATATGAACCATTGTCTATAGGAATGTTTCCATTAGTAAATACTTAACTATTATGAATAAATAGCTTATCAGAACACCTTAAGCAGTCACAGCCAATCTCTAGACTTTACGATTATACAGTGAACTCACCCAAAGTTGCTAGACCAGCCACGTGGCCAATTAGTTAACTCCTTCCGCTTCCCGTGAATTTTCCGCGGACTATCAGTAAACGGCATGGCTGAAGACAACAGCAAATTCGAGTTTCTTCTACTACCTTCAGACGCTCTTCAGAGCAAGTCCAAGGAAACAACAGAGCTCTTCAAAAAATGGTGATGGCAAACTGTGACCATTGATTTGTTGACGGATACAGCATCTGAGCACAAATATAGATGTAGCTAGCTCAAGAGCGCATAAATAAACTTTCCCCGCCTCTCTTGGGGGCGGGGAAAGTTTTTTATGCTCTTGCTAGCTGCGTAAGCCCCATGTATACTAACCCGTTTTTTATTTCCTATAGGGGACTGGAGAACAGAATGAAGTTTGCAACATTCACTTACAACAGACACTTTCAATCCTACCTTAAGGACTCGTTTGTGAAGGTGGGTCAGTGGAGTCCACTGCGGACTCTCGTGGACCACGTAGACTGGTTTGATGAGATAGATTTCGCTGAAAAACTATTCGACTAATTTTGCATTGCAGCTGCATACCTTATAATATTGAGACTTGAAGCCTGCTTGACCCATATATCTCTCCTCAAACCATTCACAGGACTTTTTCCAAAGCCCAATAGTAAACTCTATACTGCAGGTAATGCACTCTAATAGACATTCATGACTTTGTATAGTGGTGTATACATTCTATATACAGTGATCACAAATGAGAGCTTACATTTTGTTGTAGTTATTAAGCTGGGTGATCTGATCTGCACCTCCTAATAGTTTGAGCATAAGAGTTATTGACATGGTGCATTAATAGACCTTTATCCATTGGGGGGTAAAAGTAGGCACTAAATGGAGAAAATACAAGAGAACGTGTTTTGATGTATTTTCTTGCATGAAAACATAAGAACATGCTTGTTTCCTTGTAATTTCTTGTGCTTCAAGCAGTTTTACCCCCCATTACATCATAACGGATAAAGATCTATTGTCATGATTCATTATATGCCACTAAAATGGAAGCTGCTTCACATATGTTTAAAGAATTGTATTGTAGAATTAAAATAATCCACTAGACACAAATTCTAGCACCGGCACTTGCCCAAAACAATTCATCTCTGAAAGTTCAAGTACTTTTCCCTACAGGCAGTGTCATCCACTGGTCAGCAGTGTCCGCTGGCATTGGGTAAGGGATCGCAAAGACAAAGAATAACAGCTGCAACTCAAGTCTCTTGCACAATATTTGCTATCCACAGCTTCTGACATCAACTGTGTGGTGGTGGAGGAGGTACCCTGCACGATTCTCAATATGGACTTCTTTGATAGGCTCTATTCTGCAGGTGCGGTGGTCGTTCTTTCAGTTACCTTATACCCATATCGTACAGCCTCTCACTCTCTCTGAACTGAGGTAGTGAGATGCTCACAATCGCCCGAGGTGAGGCTTTGCCACCCACGCATTCATCAATGAAAGATCGAAAAGAACCTGCCCTATAATTCTTTCCCTGGAGACATTGCTTAATCACTTGGTCTGTGGTACTAATCTTAATTCGTTCTGATAGTTTAAGATCTTTAATGTGCAAGTAATTAGCGTAATTCTCTTTCTAAAATAGAGAAATTAATTAGTAGCATGTTTAGCCTACTTAATAAATGGCGAAGGCCTAGCAATGATATTGTGTACAGTAACATAGTTTGTTGTGTTATCCCCTTGCATCGTACATCGATTCAGGTGTCGTCAGACAATCCTCAGGGAGTATTGTGAAGTGTTTCGACGAGGTCTATGGGGACTTTCTCATCTCAGATGAGCTCAGAAAGGTCAATGGTCTTGTATATAATGAGGACAAGTGTTTTGGTATTTTACTATTTGTTGCTTGCAACTACATGCAATAGCAATGCAATAGTTGAAAATAAAAACATTGCGACAAAGTCACTTGAGTTGTATGTCAAACACCCAAGAGATGTCCCGTATTATCCTGTTTCCAGGTTTTATTGGATGAGGAATCTGACAAGTATGGCATATTCATGGAAGAGGAGAGGGAAGAGTTTCTCTTCAGAGTGTTTAAGCACCTTGTCTTAGGAGGACCAGTCAATCAGGTAAGACCAGTCAAACTCGTGCTTAAACATTTATCATCGATTACTTTACCTTTATAAATTCCTTGAACAGTATGAAGACGAAATCCAACCCTATTTGGCCACAGCAAAACTTCTATACAAGGACCTATTAACGTAAGTAGCTACTGTGGAGTACATGTGCATGCAGTTACAAGAGGTTTTACTTTCTGTACATTCAGGGTTGTTAAAGATCCTAATACTCAGAAAATTTCCGTTGCCTCTACTGTATTAAAAGTTCAAGCTAAGGTAAGCTATTAGTATACTGTCTGCCGAGCTTTCACGAAATGACAGGCTTGGGTCTGAAGCAGGGTGTGCAGTACTATCAAGCCATCGATATCATACTTTACCAGACGTTACAGTGTCCCCTTCAATCTTCTATAGGTGGACGAACAGCTGGTCTTTCCGGGACAATCAGAGCAAGAACAATCTTTTAGCTATCTGACTGTTGATAACTTCAAGAGACATGTGAAGATCTGGTACCACATCTGGTACTGAAGTTTACAACTATATAGCCTGCTGCACTGCATGTTGTATTTAGATATACAGCTTTAAAAAAGGCAGCTTGACCACTTGCTGTACATGTTCTTATTAGTGGGAAGACACTTACAGCTATATAATTATACGCTTTTAGTTTCCGGGTTATAACAGCGCTAGAACCAAAGCTACAATTTTATTGCTCCATGTACATTGTAGTCTCATTTAAATTTATCGTAGTTATATTCCTGGCCGGTGCCTGCATTCAGCCACTATATTTTCACATCATCATAATATGAGATGGCAGTGACACTGCTTGAGTATATAATTGGTGAGCGTGAGCAAGCCCAGTAGTGATGATTTGGTAGTGGAAGCCTGGGAATGAGGCTATCATTTTTAGGTCCGCATTCTGTAGTTACTATACTGCACCAGAACGGTGTTTATATAAGCGCACAGGGTTGGCCTGGATTGGGATCCTGAGACATCAGAATGTCAGGCTACGGTTTCTGGTGCCCAGACTGGCTGGCAATTTTCTGGCGGGCTTACATCCACTTTTCATTGGTCAGAACTGCAGATTTGAACAGCGTTTTACGCGCGATACAAAACCAGAGACGAGCTGCATTTTACTTCAGTACTGAGTTTCTTGGCTGTGCGGAATGTGAGTGTTTTGTTGATGCAGTTTCGGCGTTGTGTGTGGTAACCAAGCTAGCATAGGTTACAGCATGTGTTCCGCCTGGTCTGCAGAACTAGCTATAGCTTCGAATTCGCCGACTGCGTGGCCTAGGCCTAGGAACGAGGCGGATAGCTATGCACAGACTAGAGCTGTAGCTAATAATGCTGTATCTCGTGTTACCAGTTTTTATTTATGTGCCTGCTTCTCTCACTCCCGTCCAGTCATTGCAAGACTGCAAGAATTCTCACGGTCACCACCCTACCGAGCACAGCTTATCCCAGCCCCAACCACAGCTCATCCCACATCCCAGCCACAACCACAGCCACCATCCTACCAAGCACAGGTCAACACAACAGGAAATGTGAGAGAATGTGCATGACTTTAAAAGCATGTGTGTATAAAATTTAAAGTAATTATATAGGTGCACGGTGCCATGTGTGGCACGTGAGCAACCAACACGGCACTGGTCGCGGTCGTCAGCGAACGCAACGGTGTTAAAAATACATGTGCTGGGTATACTATTTGCATGTGTACATGTACATGCAGGTGTATGACATAATGTACACTATTGTGCATGAAGTACAGTTATAATTTTTTTTTGATATTGTGCATGAGCGATACGAAAAATTTAATACGCGACGTATGGCTAGAATGGGTATACACTATACTACACTACTATACTAACACCTAATATTGCAGGCAAAATTACCGGAAACTGCTGTTTATAAATCAAGTGGTATAATATAGTATAATAATATTGTTGTTTGACATTGTGCATGAGCGATCCGCACATTAGATCGTGACGCGCGGGACGTGACTGTACTGCACTGACCAGTGCCGGTACGCGCGCGCGCGGTAAGATGAGTACTCATCAAAATTGGGTGGTATTATTATTATTATGATAATGGTATTAAAATTGCAGTAGTAATATACAGTGTACATGTGTGATCTTGGTGAGTGGTCATGAACGGTTTTTAGTTGTGTTTCTATTGTTTGTGCATGTGTGTGTACATGCATGTTTGTGTACATGCATGTTTGTGCAAGCCTCAACACTCACTAGCTGAGCATAACACACATTGCATGTACAAGCCTCGATTAAGAGCCTCGGTTGATCCATTTCTTTTGGAGACTACTCCTGTCAGGACACTTCAATCTCTAACTAATGGTGAGTTGTTGCAAACGTATTTGTTTGATCTAGAGGCATAGCAACAAGCTTAAATGTATTTTTGAAGGTCTGGAGCTCACAGCCTGCTGGATGATAAAAGGACTTCTACAACTTTCTTTTGACGAGGTTGGCTAAACTGGTGGCGAGTTGGCATACCATCAAAAGGCCTAATTTTTAACCCACCATTCCTGCATGATTCTCAAGGTCAGGCATCCAGCAGTAACTGGGGTTTATTGTATAGTAAGGGATAGTAGGAGTGGTTGTAGTAATGATTTCAATGTCCCAGCTGCAGGCCCAGATTGTTGTATTGATTTTTTTATGACATTATTTAAACAAGCAAAGAAATTTTTGTGATACAAAAAGGTATACCGGCATCAATAGCTATGGTCCAAACACGTTGTAGGACTTGCTGCTGTTCTCTTGGGGGTGGATATTGATCCTAACCACTTCACTGATGGCCAGAACACTCTTCTCCTCCTCCAAGCTATCCTCCGGGTGTGAGTGGACCACGTTGGACACAATGTATCCCCCACTGGGACCAGTTACTGTCTGAAAGGAGTCTCTCGAGTGAGGTGGTTTGTGGCCGGCTGCCGAAGGTGGATGTGCCTGGTTTTGGAGGGCAGTAATGAATGGAAAACAGCTGTCTTCTCTCACGTCTGTGGGATACCTCATCACCACACACAGCTCAACTTGACAGGGATCTGCATGAATAAAAGAAACAGCTGCATCATAACCGGTACCTGGAGCCCATGACGCTAAACAGGACTCCAGCGTATTTTACAACTTTTCACCTGTCCAGATTCCATGTGAGACAATCGTGGAAGTGTCCAGTTTGGCCTCATTCTCCCCCAACTGCCTAATATCTGATGGTTTCGGTGACAGCAACAGCTTACGACCATCAGGAAACTTGACCTAAAGAAACAACAGCAAAGGGCATAATAGCTGGAAAATATATACACACTAACCATGCGCAAGAGCCATCCCTCTCCTTATCAAGTTATGCACTGATTCTCACTGCCCTTCCAAAGAAGTACCTAAAACAAGCATCGCTTTTGTCGAGTAGTAGTAATATCGTACTCATTTTGCTGCCATATAGCGCTTATACCACTGACCATGCTCCCATAGTTGCTGGTAGAGCTTTTGCTTAAAATTAAACATGACATTGTAGTCGAACCTACTTTACATACACATGCAGTCACAGACCTGTACTGCTATTCTCTCTGGCTGGGCCACGCTGTGTAAGGATGCATCCACGTGCACTGAGAGGGCCAGACTGGCAACAAATTTGGTGAAGTCATCTTGGCTAAAGTTCTGGGGATCGTGCAGCTCTGCTCTGCACTGTCGTACTGATGACAGGTCCCCTGGGGCTATATCAGTGCAGAAACGTCCCTACAGTAAAATAAGAAGTGTTTTAACTTGAATCTTAAGTGATTCTTTAGCCTGACTGTCATGTGACTCACAGCGACCAATGGCTGTAGGTGTTGGCTGAGGGACTCCACTGCAACGGTAACTAAGTCCAGTTCCATTAGGGGAGCAAGGATGGAAGGAAGAGTCACTTGGTGGCTGTCACAGAAACTGCAGAGAACAGGGAGATTGCCGATGGGAGCTCACATGATGTGCATTGTGTATGCGTGCACCACACACCTTTTGATGCTCTTCAATCTGTCCAGAAAGCAGAGTTTCATTTGGGCAAACCTGTTGCTGTATACGAAATGCAGAAAAGAATCGTAAAATCTAGTACAAGTCATCCCACCACCACCTACAACACTCCCCAAACAGGTCTTCGGATAGTAGCTGTCCATCAAGTAGGCTTTCAACACGTTTACATAAGGAAATTGAGTCAAATTTGACTCATAGTGAGAGTCTTTCCTGCCACAATCCTGGGAATACCATCAGTGGAATGAGCTAACCTGTGTTCTGCGTCCCAGTCCAGTTGCACGGCTAGCAGAAGGAGCATGGCATGGGCAGACGTGCGAATGAGCCTTGCTTGCAGCAGGAGAGAGGAGCTCAGGTGAGGGAAGGTGTGCTCCAGGCGATACGAGAGTAAGAGCAGCTGACGAGGAGAGAGAGAGAGACAGAGAAGATTGAGAGGGGGCAACAATACTTCTTGCAATTCTATCAAAACATCAAACTTCAAATCCAAAAGGAACTATCCATGCCTGTTGGGCATGAAATACAAAGAGTATTGTTGCCATAGTTACTAATCCCTAACGACATTTTTACTGGAAAGGGTCTATTGTTGTACTGAGGCTCTACAGAACTACTGAATCTTGCATGAACTGTACACCTCTTTGATGCTAGTGACTGTATGTGGCACACTGCTGTGGCCTGGGGCTTCCGACGATAGCAGGACGTCCTGAGACAGTACCTCATTGACCTGTAGTGAATCATCAATTAGACCAGACACTAAGATCACACGACATCACATGATCATTCGTGATTGCCACACCTTCTGCATCAGTAGCTGGCACTGTAGGAAAGTAGCAGAGCAGTCAGCGACGGCAGCAAGCTGGGAGTCCAGCTCAGACACTCTCTGCAGATCACTGATGCACGCCTGCCACGTCCGCTGTGCATCTCTGCACGTGGGGAGGCTACTGGCCGACCGGGCCCGAGACAACACTTGGCAGAGGAATGGTCTTCCACCCGACTGGCCTGATATAGGGGAGAGAGGATATTATGGCAGTACATTGGTCTGGTATGTATGTAACCATAGTAACAAGAGATATACAGGGATGGTTACAATTGGTTTAGTCCTTGAATATAAACCCAAGATATTTCCAGTGCTGAACTTCAAGAGGTGCTAGTGTATTGTCCTTATTATTCAAGGACTTACATTCTGTGCGCTTTGTTTTAGTCTGACATATACCTGTACTCCTTGAGGGTTTATTGAGCTTCATTACAGCAGGCATGCCGATCTGTAGGACAGAAAATATTATATATTATTGGTGAACTACTCGTATACCACTTGCACAGTCTGCATACTATTCATACACTGTTTGCATACCATTTCCACACTACCTATGCACACAAAATACGCCCTCTGTATACTACTTGCACACTAGTCCCACACTAACGGAACACTGTCTGCACACTACCCAGTATACTCACGCACCTTAATCCCCGGGATGAGGTCGGGGAGCGTATCCCTGAGGTAAGTGTAATGGCGAAAGACGTGGCTAGGAAACTGGGGGGCAATCGTGGGACAGCGCACAGCTGCGTTAAACACCAGGATGAGAATACAGATATCTGGAGAAAACAGTCAGAGGAAATATAATGCTAGCGTTGCCCCTCCCCTCAAGATCCTTGCAAGGGTATACCAACCAGGGCAAATAGTAGCATCATTCCATCCCAGGCCTGCTTTTGTTGTGTACTATAACCTAGAATTGAGGCCAGCGAACGAGGCTAGCAAAAAAGCTGATGTAAGGATACACGCCGGGTCATCCACGTCGGGCTCCTTGCCCATGAAGAATGGGTGAGTGCTGAGTAACTCTGGGACCAGAGTGGAGACCAGGGAGCCGTGGTTGACACCCAGATGTTGGAGGCACCTGAAGCAGAGATGGGAAGAACCGTAACATAGTGGTGGGAATATCTCAAAAGTATTTTGTCATATTGCGATACTCAACATGGTAATCAATATCGCAATTATTGAAATAATTGTGAAGGTAATAATATTTGCTAATCTTCAAACTTAATACCTTGGTAGTCTGATATAAAGTCAACATACACGTACACAACCGATTTATTGTAGTAAGTAATTTGGCAAATGCTAGTCACTACATGTACCTCCAGACGGATTGTCTGTCACTAGGGTACTTCTTGAGGTTGTCAAGGAGGGCATGTATAGTGGAGTTGAGTCCCGTAGGAGAGGTGAGCCGGCAGGAGGAGAGGAGGGCGTGCAGTGCCTCACGGATCTCAGGGGAAGACTCCTAGAGAATCAATCATGATTGTAATTTTATGTAACCTTCTGTAAATAGAGCTAAAGAATATTACATAGGGTTACAGAAGGTTATGAGGGGTTACATAGGGTTATAGAAGGTTACGAGGGGATATATAGGGTTACAGAAGGTTATGAGGGGTTACATAGGGTTATAGAAGGTTACAAGGGGATATATAGGGTTACAGAAGGTTATGAGGGGTTACATAGAGTTATAGAAGGTTACGAGGGGATATATAGGGTTACAGGTTACGAGGGGTGACATAGGGTTACAGAATGATATGAGGGGTTACATGCGTGACCTAATCCCCTCCTTACCTTCTGTAACTCTTACGTAACCTTCTGTAGCCCCTTGTAACCTTCTGTAATCCCTTGTAACCCCTCCTTACCTTCTTTAACCCTATGTATCCTTCTGTAACCCCTTGTAATCTTCTGTAATCCCTTGTAACCCTATGTAACCCCTCCTTACCTACTGTAACCCTATGTAACCCCTTGTAACCTTCTATAGTCCCTTGTAACCCTTCCTTACCTTCTGTAATCCTATGTAACCTTCTGTAACCCCTCGTAACCCCATGTAACCTTCTGTAACCCTATGTAACCTTCTGTAACTATGTAACCCCTTGTAACTTTCTGTAATTCCTTGTAACCCTATGTAACCCCTCCTTACCCTATGTAAGTCTATGTAACCCCTTGTAACCCTACATAACGTTCTGTAGCCCTATGTAACCATCTGTAACACTTGTAACCTTCTGTTACCCTTTGTAATCTTCTGTAACCCTATGTAACTATCTGTACCCTCCTCCTTCCCTCACCCAGATACGCACATATACAAGTACACATACGCATACACACACACACACACACACACACACACACACACACACTTCTAGCACACTGAGCACAGTCTCCAGCTGGTCCTCCCTCAAGTGCATGGTGGTACTAACACGCCTCAGGCAGTTGATGGCACACAGCCGCACCGACTGGATCTCGTCGTTGAACATATCCACGAGGAAGTCCAGCGATTGAGTCGCAAACATCTGACACTGCATCCCCAGACGACAAACCGATTCCAGTGCAGCTGACCGCACCTCTGCAATTATAAAAATGAAGTTTCACTTTCACTAAATGCAAATAATTATGTGGTGTAGGACCTCAATCTTTGTCCTCCCCGGTACCGTCACTGCGACCGCAGCTGTAATTCCATACCACACTCACCCATAAATTCATCTTCCAGTCCGTGCACAAAAGCACCACATGCTCCAGCACTCATTAAGGTCATTTCCCCAGGGTCCAGCTGAATCTGTAGAATGGGAATTGGATACATTAGTGACTAGAATGGAACAAGGTCTAATCGTACAGTACCAGCTATATACATAGTATTCCATGTCTTTCTTGACAGGAAATAGAATCAGACTCAGTAGAATGGAACGGAATAAAGGCCTTTCTCCTTACCTGTGGCACGGAACTGCCCCAAGACTTGCCCGAGTCCCAGTCCATGGACCCTCCTCTGGCATGGAGTTCCCTCTGTCGCTCATGTTCACTCTTTACCACCTGTGTGTGTCAGTATGTGTGTGTGTGTGTGTGTGTGTGTGGGAGGAGGAGGGGGGTCAGACAATCTTATGAGCTAGACCCTATCAAAACCCTACTCAATTAGAATAGAGAGTCAGTGTAGAAGGTTTAATAGACCCTTTACCATTATGATGTAATGCGGGGTAAAAGTGAGCACTAAATGGAGGAAATACAGGAAAATATGTAAACAGGGATGTTCTTATGTTTTCGTACAAGAAAACTACATCAAAGCACATTTGCTTGTATTTTACCCCCCATTACATCATAATGGTAAAAGGTCCATTGCCTCATTCCCAGATTCTCCTTCTAGTCTCATTCCGAAACCCTCCTCCCCCTCTGGTCTGGAATGAGTCTGAAATCACACAAGCTCTTTCACCTACTCTGAGATGGGACATCAGCTTCTTGTCCAGAGTCTGTTCCAAGAACTTGACACTGACGTTGTGGAAGTCGCCTAGCAACCCAGCAGCCAGTGCCCTCACTGTCATGGAGAGATCGTTGACCATATCACAGGTCTTGATGAATGCATCATCGAGTAACCGGATCTCTACAGAACTCTCCGGCTTTAGGGGAATGAGTCTGTGTATGTGTGTGTGTGTATGTGTGTGACGGCTAGCCATATTTCCCCTCAGCAAGCAATAAAAGCTGGGGTGGAAGCCCTGGGATCTATCTGCAAAAGTGCCTGGATATGCTGAAATAGCTACATATCCCCATTCTCACAGAGAAACGAAAGACAGTCTGAGTGCAAGTCTGCTGAAAATGTCCACTGTATCCGTAGCCTCATTCCCAGTCCACGTGGACGTGAACTGGGAATGAGGCTACTGTATCAGAGGCTGTCACCTACTGAAGTCTACACACGAGTAAAGAGACTCACTTTCCGCCATACACCAGCCCCAGCGCACACACCAACTTCACCGCTACCAGACGTACATCCTCACTGTCGTCCTGAAGAGCCTTCGCCGACTAGGGGATCAAACTTCCAATTATGCACAATAACAATTATTATGACTTTACTGTGATTATAAACATAAACCTACGGTTTATAGTATCTATGCTATGATGTACACATACTTTGTGGTATAGAGAGAGTGGAAGTGCAGAGCCCCTCTGATTTATAGAGAACTAAAACAAAAAAGATATACTTTAGTAACTATAGCCACGCATGTGCATGTTTTTGGCAGCTGTTCCTTACTAGTGCCTCAAAGGCAGCTGCCCTGACTCTTGGGTCTTCGTCATTGCAGTACTCTTCCAAGACAGCCAATGAGCTTTCAGAATCTTCAGTCACATGACTGAGCTGACCAATCAGTCTCAAGCACTCCAGTCTCACAGCATGGTGAATATTGTGAATTTCCTAGAAGATAATGTGAAGTGCTCTGATCCACAAACACTTATTTTAATGGCCCATTTCGGAAACTATCACACGCAGCATACCTTTTGAACAATCTGCTGCACAAGTTGACAAAACTCCACCTGCAATAGAAGCCAGCTAGTTGCACGCAGTGGTTTTCATATACTTGTCTCTTCATTTGAATAGCAGTTGCAAAACATGACCTTTAACCTCATACCTAGGCTTCTGCACCTCACTACAGCTGCACAGTAAATCTGGCTACAAAGGCCTGGGTATGAGGTCATTAAACACGGAGAACAGACTGTATCTAGCCTCATACCCAGGCCTCCCCTCACAGCTTTTTTTGCAGCCGTGTACGTTTTTCCACAGCTGCGAAAAAAGCTGTGAGGGGAGGCCTGGGTATGAGGCTAAGGAGAGACTGGGAACGATGCTAAACTTTACCTGACTTGAAAAGTGCATCACAATCCGTTGGAAGCATTTTAGTATGACAATCTTCACATCAGTACAGTCTACAGATATGGAATAACACTATAATATTAATAGGGTAACCCCACAGGCTCGTTCCCATACCCTCATGCATGGGGTCTCGGAATGAGACTAGCATGCAAGAACATACCATGCTTAATCAATGAAAGAACAAACTCTCGCAGGTCAGACGGAAGAGAGTCAGCCCTCAGCGCTAACTCAGCTGTGAGGCGGGCCACCACAGAACAAATAGGTGCATTCGATTCATGGACTCGCCACAGCTGTTTCAGCCTGCCAATGGACTGCTCCAAGTTCTCTACTAGCAGGGGAAATTGTGTCTCGTTTATCTGCAGCAGGTGCTCCAAAACCTGGTCTGCGGTCTCCGAATGAAGGCACTGCTCCAGGAGGGAGCTAAGTCGAGCTCTTTTGGCTTCAGGAGGGGGCTTGAGGACTAATTTCAGAGGCTTCTGTGCAGTTTCTTGCTTTGTTTCTACAATGGCCGGTACTCTCTGGCTGGCGGTACGTTTCTTGCTCATACTGGAAAACGCGCCACATGGGCTGAAAACGCGCCACACAGAAGTCAGAAAACGCGCCACATGGGCTGTGCTTCAAATAGAAAATAAACTGACGGGCATCTTTTAGAGAAAGAGAGTTGCACGTGATTTTGTCTATCAGATTTCGAAGTTAGAGGGTAATTTAACAGTCGTTTCAGTAGCTAAAGATGCTGCTGTTGTTGTCAGAAGAGCACAAGGAGCACCTGAGCTTCCTAACGCAGGTGGACTCGGAAGGTGCGCGCCATAACTGCCATAATATGGCTTCTTACCTAGCATTACGTTATAGGCTTTTATACACGTCAAACTCGTTCTGCAGTTGTGAAGGAGTTTTGCAGAATATCACTGGAATTCATCAGGAAAGGGACCAACCCCAGGGTGTATCAGACGGCCGCACGTAAGTTTATACGATATAAACTGAAGGTGCAGTGCCAGTGTTGTAGATGGGACCCATACCTTGGATTCAGACATTTGAGTCGAGACATAATGTTGTGTTTGTCCCAATTATAGCGCCACCAGCAAGTATAGTCTAATTTTTTATGCTCCAATTATACAATGAGGGCACCAATCGCATGCATGAATTTTTTCCTGGCGCTTTGTAAATTGGAACGTCCCATTCTGCATTGTCGTATGGCTCTACTATTGGAAGCATCACCCTAATAAAGTACCACCAAGCTACGAAGTGGTATTTTATGACTGACTGTAAATTTTTTGTGGTGCTATAGTTGGGACAAGTATGGTATTAGAGACTAGATTTACTTGTATTGTTTACCACTGACCCCCCAGAGAAACTCAGTGTGGATGTTAACACAGTTCGCCATGGAGTGGAAGGGTTAATGTACCTACTGACGGAGTGTTCAAAATTGATGGTGAGCCCCATAGCAACAGTGTTCTTCTAATTGGTATGAGGGTATACAGCACTTATAGTGTAATCTCTCTGCCACTTTAGTCACGTGTTCTTGCGACATTGTGTTCAATGGCAGCTGAATGGAAGTTGCTGTTTGATACTCACGCTGTAGTTGGCAGTGTATAGAATTTATCCTGTATGGCCATAGTGACAGTTGACTGGTGTACTAATAGCACAGGTTCCAAGCTACTCTTGTTTGAGAACAAAACCGATTCCTTTCTTTGCCACAGGAAGTTAAGACTAGCTAACAGAAAGTGTAGTGGCAGTTTTACGGTTGTGACATAACATACAAATGCTCTTTTGAGTATCCGTACTGTCCCCTGTTATTATTCTGCAGGTGAATGAGCTAGACTTTCGTGACTCCATCATGGTTCTTGGGTTCTCAGAGGAGCTCAACAAGCTACTGCTGAGTGTAAGAAGACTGTGGAAAATAAAATCTAATATTAAGGCCACACATTATTATTGTGGAGTTAGTGGGAAAGAGAAAATATTCTGCAAGTACCCGAACCTTTGGAGCTAAGAAATCCAGCCAATTAACAGCTACGACCTGTGATCTCTCATGCCCTAGGCCTAAACCAACCTAGGAGCAAACTTTGGGGTGGCTCAGATGCGGGGCGAGAGTTGGACTTGATTGTGGGCTAAAACGATGCTAGTCATAGTGGATAGCTAACCCTTTCTTGGTGAACTGTGTACTACTCTTTCAAAGTCATATTACTGTCCAGGCAGTTTACCTTACTGTACCATGTGGACTATGACGGTAGGAAAATGACATTTTATTCAATGTTTGGACAGTGCATTGACTCTCTTAAATATCGTCAAAGTACAGTTGAAACGTTGAATAAAGTTTCGTTCCTGTACTTGTGAAGTGGGACAAGACGTTGGTTACTGTATACAGGTGCTGCCCCGAGTTCATCATTCGGTTTTCCCCTATAAACAGATGTACCAGGAGAACTGCAAGGAGATTCGCTCTGTGCTGTCTCACATGGCGATGGACCTCCCCCACTACCATGACCTGGAGTGGAGACTGGACGTACAGCTGGCTGGGCGGGCACTGCAGAGACAGACGGAGCCACAGGTTCTGCTCAGGCTGCACACCAAGGATGGAGGTAAGCCAGGCCTGGAGTTGGTTAGCTCTTACTCGGAGTGCTAGCAGCTGGTTCAACTACTCCTGCCTAGGATATCCAGTAGTCAGATACATGTAGGCAAAATAGCCTCGTTCCCAGGCTCCACTCCCCAGCTTTCTTTCCATATGAAATACGAAAAAAAGCTGGTGAGTGAAGTCTCTGTGCGAAAAAAAGGAACCTGGGAACGAGGATAGGTAAAGAAGTCCAGTGTGGGTAAGCCAAATACTGTAATACGTATATTGTGGAGAAAAACTGCAATCTGATTGGTCAGAGAGTACTGTTTCAGTATTTTGAATTTTGCCTGTAATTCAGAGTTTACACAGACTCCTAAGCTGGACTTCTACAGGAGAGGTCTGGGCTTTAGACTCCTATATTTAGTGCAAGAAAGTAACCGAACCTGTCCTCCTTCTCCTGCCCAGACAAGTCAGAGAGCCACCTGCTTCAGACGGACCCTGCAAACCTCCAGCACCTCACCCAGTCCCTGGAGGCAGCGTTGGCAGAGGCAAAGACTCAGCACTGTAGACGAATCATGAGAAACATCAAATAGGCCGTTTATAGTGCTTTACTGTGTTGTGTTTGTGCATCTCTGCACACTGAATCCATGTCACGATGTACTCTCAGTGTTGTTATATTTCTGTCTTTGATATCTTGAATAGTGTAAATCTTTAGGGTAGTCTCACTCCCAGGCGACTTTTCGTCCTCCGTCGGGAAAAGTACTTTTCCCGACGGAGGGCGAAAAGTCGGCTGGGAACGAGACTATCTTTAGGGGGCAGGGAAATTTATGAGAATGTTAACTCTTCTCTTGTGGAGCTCAAATATCCCTGAGGGCAACTTTTTGCCATCGTACTCCATAGTTACCGCACAGTCTCTTTGCACGCGCCTGTAAGTGGGCGGGGCATGGTGGAGCTCGTGCAAGAGGTCATCGAAGAAGAATGTCGCTTTGACGTGTGTGGCGAATAAACACCGGGCGAGCCATGACGGATAAACATCAAAAAGAAGAGGTCACCGAGCCTCTTCTCGGGCGTCACCGCGAGAAGAAGGACCCTACTCTACTGCTGGAGAGCTCTGGTTCCCACAAGAAAGGTGCCCACCTAGACCCCCATTCCTCGCAACCGGTCCGGACGTACTGGTGGAGATGGCTAGTGCTGGCTGTGTTCTCACTAAACTTGGGTATGAACAACTTACAATGGATATCATTGGGTCCAGTAGCTGACGTGATCACGTGTTATTATGGGCTCTCCAACTTCTGGGTGAATTCACTCTCCATGGTATACATGTTGATATACATCCTCCTTTTCGTTCTGAGTGCCCTCAGTCTGGACCGGCTTGGACTGAGGACCACAATCATCATTGGCAGCTGTATGAATGCACTTGGCGCTGCAATGAGACTGGCTGGAACAGGTAGCCTTCCATCCTTTCCACTCCCCCTCTGTCTGCCACTCCCCCTTCTCTATCTCCCCTTTCTGTACCTCAGGTCGCCACTACTTCTGGTTGCTTCTGTCAGGACAGTCAGTATCCGCGATAACCAATGCCCTTATTTGGGGAGGCCCCTCCCTCCTCTCCTCTGTTTGGTTCCCACCCTCGGAGCGGGCCACTGCCACTGCAATTGCAGGAGCCATGTCCCCCCAGGTGATCCAACAAATCTCACTTACCAAATTGGATTTCTTTTTAGGTGCTTTACTTACATGTACCATCAGGAAGCTGTACACACACCTATTATCAAGTCTTCAGATGGTATAAATAATTATGTAAAGTCCCTTGTGAAAATGGGGTAAGACCTAGCTACATGTACAGCGACAGGCTCACTATACAAGACTAGCTAACTGTACAGTATACTGAAAATAATGGCAGTCTCGTGGTTACCAAAAAATTCTTTTCACAGTGAAACACACAGTGTTTTTTTAACCACGAGACTGCCATTATTTTCAGTATATGTAAAGTCCCTTGGAGGTGAGTGCTGCAGACCCAAAAGTGTAAACCTTCCTTTTTTTCCTCTACCTCCCTTTCTGCAGTTTGGAATTCTTGTAGGGTTTGGCTTGAGTCCCCTGCTGATTCAGAGTGACCTCACTCCCCAGGTGTGCGGCAATGACACCACCATTAAGACTGACCCAGAGTCCTCGCCGTTGTTCGAGCAGTGGCACGACGATATCTACTCAGGACTCTTCTACTATCTCCTGGGGCAAGCAGTGTTCTCTGTGGGGTTGCTGGGTGTCACCTTCATAGGTGAGTTGAAACTATGAGACTTATACCGGTAGTTCCCCACCCCGGTCTAGCAGGCTGCAATGATTTTGTTTCCCCTCCTGGTCCAGCTTTTCCGAATGCCCCCCCGACCCCACCCAGCATCTCTCGACAGCTGTTGGATGAGAGCCATAGTGTTCAGCTAAAGACTCTCCGGAGCTCTCTCTTCGATTTCCTCAAGAATCGCTACTTTCTCCTCTACCTGGTCACTTCAGGTGAGCGATGGATCCACTAATCCTCCCACCCTCCTCCTGGTTTAGACAAGTACACAAAAACTTAGTGAGTAACGAGCTCTGGAAGCAGAGGGTGTTTCAGACAGGAGCTGGTGATAAACAATTGTCTGCAGTTTACATCCATAGAGAAAGGCTATTTTTTTTCAATGAAAAGAGGCAACAGTCCATCCTTCTTACAGCTGTCTTTTGGTATCCATCTGTGCCAGAGACAGATCACTAAGTATTGCGTCCAAGGAAATGAAGCCATTCTTTCACTAGTACTGTGATTATCTTGGCACAAGTTATGCACGTTGATATAAACAGTAGCACACACATGTAAATTATTACGTGAGACTATGTTCTGTATTCCATCCCTACAGCCATCAACATGGGAGCAGCTGGTGCCATAGTGTCACTGGTGAATGAGATTATCAACCCATATTTCCCTGTGAGTGGCAGCTGGTCTGGCCTCATACTGTTGGTAGCAGCTGTAGGAGGCTGAGTGGCTGGGTCAACTGGACATAATGTTAATTTATTAATCTTGTACCTTATGACTGGTATTTTAAGGGGGAATTTAATATACGTATGTGAATACATATGCATCTAATATTTACACGTTTATTTTGTGTATGCAGCCAGATCACATAATATTATGATAATCAATTTTATATTTTTCTTGTCCCAGGGCCGTGATAAAGACATTGCTTACCTCGGAATCATGGGCCAAGTGGCATGTATCATATCGATGATGATGATTGGAAGGCTGCTTGACTGGTCAAAGGCCTTTTAGTAAGCACACTATGCATACATTCTTGGTATACTAGTTAGTGACTGAATAGCACTTATTAGTGACTATTTTTTGCATACTGTTAAGTATGGCATATTAGTGAGCATTATTAATGTATTAGCGAGCGCTATTCAGTATTCACATATTTTGTTGACATACTTTTCCACATTATTCAGACTATCTTACCTTGTTGGTCTCACACTTTCAGTGCCATCAACGTGTCCGTGTATGTGGCGGCTGCTGCTTCATTGGCCTGGTTCTCTGCAGCTGTGCAGTTCCAGACGCATTTTGTCATGCTCTACGTCTCCTACAGCTTTGTGATGTAAGTCAGCACACCATATCTTGTATATCATTTGCACACTATTCATACACTCTTGCACACTATTTGCATATTACTACAAGTAAAATGCCTTTTTGGGTGTTGGAATAATTAGAGGGTTAAAATAATATGGCGTGCTATGCTTACTGTCCCCTTCAGCTCCAGTATAGTAGCATTCCAGGCGGTAGCCTATGAGTACGCTGTTGAGATGACCTACCCTCTCCCTGAAGGAACCTCTGCTAACATTGTGAATGTTGTATCACAGGTGGGTCGACATACTGTAGATCAAGTATGTGCCTCCAGTAATAAGGAAATTGCTGGAGGTTCCAAGGACACAGGTTTTGCTCTATGTGTTGCAGTAGGTCAGACTCTGGCATGGGTATATATATGGTGCATACCTTGAATAATAATTGGAGACATTAAGTGGAACTGACAAAGTGTTTATGTCCTTGGCTAACATACCTGATGGTATCATTAGTACATAGGTCAGCTCACTCATCAACTTGTTACATCACTCTCACATGCAGGTGGTTGGCATAGTGATGGTTGTAGTGGTAGGACAGATGTGTCCCCACCACGTCCCCATCGGCACATGGTTCATCACAGGAGTCACAGCCTTTGGTGCACTGCTAACTGGTGAGTAACAAAACTGGAAGAATGTCTTATACCATAGCCTCATCCCCAGACCCTCCTGCCTTGTACCTAGGCCTCCACAGCTGCTGGGTGAGAGTCCTGGGTATATGGTTACTCCTGTCCTAGCTGATTACATGTAGCTGCATATATGGCTAATGGCCCAGAGCTGCCTTGGGTGCTTGACTGTGAGAAACTACCTTTGTTAGACATCAAAAACACAATCATAAAATGGACCAGGCTTTCTTCACTTGTGCAAGGAAGCCTTGGAATGTGGTAGGGAGGACTGGGAATGAGGCTGGAAAATGATGTAATGTTGGGTTAGTTATGGACTGCTTATTTGGTCTGTTGTTCACAGTACTGTAACCTATTCACTCCTCATGCAGTGTTCATCAATCCAGAGCTAAGGAGGGTGAAGATTGACAATGCCAGACGAAAGTCATTGGGATCACCAGTGCTAGTTCCGAATGGGAAAATTCAGAAAGGAATCAATCACACAAATCATGCTTAAGTTATAAAGTGTGCTATATTTTTAAAAAAATTTGAAAGTGTGTACTGGCACGATAATAATTCTGTATTATTCTATTTCATAATTCTGCTATTTTCATACTATTGTACCATCTGCAGCTATTACGTGGGCGGGGCGTAGTAGGTGGAGCTCGCACGAGCGGTCAATGTCATATCGTATCTTTGATGTGGGTGGCAAATAAACACTGCATGGCGAGCCATGACGGATAAAGATCAGGAAAAGGAGGTCATCGAACCGCTTCTCGGGCGTCGCCGCGAGAAGAAGGGCCCTACTCTACTGCTGGAGAGCTCTGGTTCTCACGAGATAGGTGCCCCCCATTCCTCTCAACCGGTGCGGACGTACTGGTGGAGATGGGTAGTACTGGCTGTGTTCTCACTAAACTTGGGTGTGAACAACTTACAATGGATAGCACTGAGTCCAGTAGCAGACGTAGTCAGGTGTTATTATGGGGTCTCCAACTTCTGGGTGAATTCACTCTCCATGGTATACATGTTGGTATACATACTCCTTTTTGTTCTGAGCGCCCTCAGTCTGGACCGACTTGGACTGAGGACCACAATCATCATTGGCAGCTGTATGAATGCACTTGGCGCTGCATTGAGACTGGCTGGAACAGGTACCGTACCATGCCTTCCACCCACTCCAGACCCCCACCCTACCCCCAACACTCCCCCCTCTCTATCTCTCCTCTATCGCTCTCCTACTATCCCTCTCCCTCTCGTCTTGTGTGTAGCCTTGTTGAACTATTTCTTTCACTTCTCTTCTTCCACCTCCCCTCTCCACTGGTACCTTCTCTCTCCTCAGGTCGCCAATACTTCTGGTTGCTGCTGTCAGGACAGTCAGTATCCGCGATAACCAATGCCCTTATTTGGGGAGGCCCCTCCCTCCTCTCCTCGGTTTGGTTCCCACCCTCAGAGCGGGCCACTGCCACTGCAATTGCAGGAGCTACATGCTCCCAGGTAATTCTGTATCACATTTCGCTGGAATTACAGTTTTCCCAGGGGTACTATCAAGCCTCACTGTACCCGAATTTCTTTTCTGAAATAACTGCTTCTAGTGCTTTACTTACATGTACCATCACGCCTATTGTCAAGACTCCAGTAATTTATGCATGAAGGCCCTTGTCTTTGATTCTCACAAAATTTTAAGACTTGATGGCACATAAAATACCTGTAGACTTTGCTGCACAACCCTCGCTGGTGCCACTTAGGAATCTTTGGTTGAGTGCAGTCAGTGTTGGCTAGAGTATGAAAGGGTGGCTGAGTCCGCTCAGTGTTGGCTCTATGAAAAGAGTGTAATTACCCCTACCTCAAGCAATATCAGTCACTGCGAGAACTATTGTTGGTGTTTGAGTGTCTGCTGATGCAAACTTTCTGCACTGACTTTTCTTGTTTTGTGCTACATAACCTGAAGCAAAATTTGGAACAGAATAATTATTTTGAACATAATTCGTCCAAGCCTACCACTGAGGCTGAAACTAGGCGATTTACATATCCTGATCTATAAGGTGAGTGCTGCAGACCCAAACGTGTAACCCTTCCTTTTTTTCTCTCTCCCTCCCTTTCTGCAGGTTGGAATCCTTTTAGCGTTTGGCTTGAGTCCTCTGCTGGTTCAGAGTGACCTCACACTCCAGGTCTGCGGCAATGACACCACCATTAAGACTGACCCAGAGTCCTCGCCGTTGTTTGAGCAGTGGCACGACGATATCTACTCAGGACTCTTCTACTATCTCCTGGGGCAAGCAGCATTCTCTGTGGGGTTGCTGGCTGTCACCTTCATAGGTGAGACAGTTAACAGCCTTTCAACAAGAAGTTGAAACTATGAGACTTATACCGGTAGTTCCCCACCCCGGTCTAGCAGGCTGCAATTATTATAAAGATTTTGTTTCCCCTCCTGGTCCAGCTTTTCCGAATGCCCCCCCGACCCCACCCAGCATCTCTCGACAGCTGCTGGATGAGAGCCACAGTGTTCAGCTAAAGACTCTCCGGAGCTCTCTCTTCGATTTCCTCAAGAATCGCTACTTTCTCCTCTACCTGGTTACTTCAGGTGAGCGATGGGTGCAGAGGGTGTTTAGCTGCTGGTCAGCTAGGAGCTGCTAATCAACTCCAGGTAGCTAGCTACTATAGGTCCAAAGAGACTAAAACAGTTGTCATCAACAGACTCTTACATTTTTCATGGAAAAGTTATTTTTTGAAAAGAGGCAACAGTTGATATCGATACTTCTTACAGCTACCTTTTGATACCCGTCTGTTCCAGAGACTGAGCACTAGGTAATCCTTTTACTGTGATCATCTTTACAACAATCCATTGCAGTTAATACATGTAACTATGTGATACTATATATCCATCCCTACAGCCATCAACATGGGAGTGTCTGGTGCCGTAGTGTCAGTGGTGAACGAGATAATCAACCCATATTTCCCTGTAAGTGGCAGCTGGTGTAGCATCGTACTGTGTACTCAGTACTATGCATTTATTTTGTATATACAGCCAGATCACGTAATAAATGGGCAAAGCTTTGGACCGCATAAACCGGTTGTATAGTACTCAAATATTTTAGCACCCTGCTGTTGCCTGCCTCAGTAAATGCTGCAGTATGTGGAATAGGACAACTGTTTGTGTACTGTGCATCTTACCTGCCTTGAACCTCAACATCATATCCTTGTCCCAGGGCCATGATAAAGACATTGCTTACCTCGGAATCATGGGCCAAGTGGCATGTATCGTAACGTTGGCGATTATAGGAAGGCTACTCGACTGGTCAAAGGCCTTTTAGTAAGCACACTGTTTTTGGCATAATATTAATTTGTGCACTTTTGCATATACTGGTGTGTAGCTACGCTATTAATGTCACATTAGTGAGCACTAGCCACGTATTCGTGAGCATGCCATCCTTGTTGGTCTCACTCTTTCAGTGCCATCAACGTGTCTGTGTATGTGGCGGCTGCTGCTTCATTGGCCTGGTTCTCTGCAGCTGTGCAGTTCCAGACGCATTTTGTCATGCTGTATATCTCCTACAGCTTATTTTGGTAAGTCACTGTAACTTGCACACCATTTGCACACCATTCATACACTCCTCCACACTATTTGTATATTACTTACACGATTTGCACATCACTGCAAGTATCCCTTTTTGTTTGGGTGTTCAAGAGTTGAACTAATTATTATGGCGTGCTTTACTTATACTGTCCCCTTTAGCGCTAGTGTAATAGCATTCCAGGCGGTATCCTATGAGTATGCTGTTGAGATGACCTACCCTCTCCCTGAAGGAACCTCTGGCAACATTGTGAATGTTGTATCACAGGTGGGCCTCATACTTGTAGATTATGTGGCTCCATGCAGTAATAATGAGATTGCTGGAGATTCCCAAGGACACAATTATTGCTCTGTGTCATGTGTGGCAGTAGGGCAGACTCTAGTAGGGGTACACAATTTTTTCCCTTACAATAAGGGAAACAACAGTGCCCCCCTACACTCGTTTAAGGGGAAAAAGAGTGTAGTTTTTTCCTTATTATAAGGGGGAAAATAGTGTAGGGGTTACTATTTTTATGATTATAGCAGTACAGACTGTTTCATTACATCTCCTTAGCACGTATAGGGTAGCTGATCAACTTACTCATGATCTATTATTCGCTCACATGCAGGTGGTTGGCATAGTGATGATTGTAGTGGTAGGACAGATGTGCCCCCACCACGTCCCCATAGGTACATGGTTCGTCACAGGAGTCACAGCATTTGGTGCACTACTAACTGGTGAGTAATTAAGGAAGTCTCAGACTGTCTCCTCTAGTACATAGGCCTCCACTGCTGCTGGGCGAGAGGCCTGGGTTCATGGTTACTCCTGTCCTAGCTGTCTAGCTGCAAGGGTAAAATTTAATGGCCCAGATGTATAGAGCCTTGGGTGCTTGACTGTGAATTTTTTGTTAGACATCAAATGAACCAGGCTTCTCCACTACTATATTGCTGGGCAAGGAAGCCTGGGAATGAGGTTCACTTCTACTCTACAACAGTCATGACGACTTTAAATCAGCATTCATAATTTTTCACAGTACTGTAACCTATTTGCTCCTCATGCAGTGTTCATCAAACCAGAGCTAAGGAGGGTGAAGATTGACAATGCCAGACGAAAGTCATTGGGATCACCAGTGCTAGTTCCGAATAGGAAAATTCAGAAAGGAATTAATCACACAAATCATGCTTAAGTTATAATAGTATGCAAAGTGTGCCCTGGCACAATAATGATTATACTATTGTACCATCTGCAGCTACATGTATTATAAGACAGTTTTCTATTACTAAAGGTGACACTTTTGCAGAAACTGTTTAACAAACACATAAGTAATTATTGTATTTGAAAGAGGGAATAATAGCTAACGCCTTGATCAAAATTTTAATGGCCAATTAGCCTTCATTGTATGGCCTGCCTGAAAACCATACACAGACTGTATTATAGTAGTTCCTGTAAACTATCTGCAAGTTGAACATTAATATAGCTCAGTGGCGTTTAGCGATGCATGTATAATAAATACACAGCTTGCATGCACATGACAATACAACATTATAATTAGCACTGTAGAATACACACCACTGTACATAGAAGATGAAGTCCATGGAGAGAGTATACCTGTATATGGTGTGGGGATGCCTGTTGCTGTGTGCCTCAAGCAGCGATTAACTCTCAGCTGTAAGTATATAGAAATAGAACATCTCAGTATGACAATCACATACGTAAATGTACCATTTAGTCCTTATATGCTAATAATACTTCTTACTCATTGCCTGTGCATATAGACTCAAGGTCAGGCATCCAGCAGTAACTAAGGTTTAATATACAGGTGGTTGTTACAATGGTTTCAAACAGCACTAAGCCTCTACAATATTATGCTTCACGTGGCACTATCCTTTTGGTGATGTTTTACCAAACAGACATACCTGTTACTTCTTGTGCTGTGTCTTCCTATGCTTGTGCCTCCCCTTCACCACTGGCACCACCGGCACCACCCTCACCATCTTCGCCCACTATACTGCCATCAGGGTTGAATTGCACCTCTCCGAAAAATTTCTTGATTTCATCCCAGGCGTGGTCTGTGCTGGAACTGCCGTGAACGGCATTCTCAAGTGCTGATTTACCAAACAGTGCCCTCAGGCTGTAGTTCAGCAAGAGAGAAACAGGTCATTGACACATACACCAACAACAGTCCACCTATGAGTGCATAGTATGCTAATAGTGATCGTTTAATGCATGCGCATGTACTCGGTGAAACTACCCACGTGTCAGGGTTCTGCTGCTGGGCCTCCTCTGGGTCCATGGGTCCCATGAGTGCCCTCCAGCCCACCACTGCATCTTCCCGGGACAGCACCATAAACAGAGAGGGACCACTGCGTGTAAGGTGATGGACGTATGAGAGCAAGACATAATGATTCCTTCACTGGTGGTAGCAAAATGAGATTGGCATGTATTGCTACTCATGACTCACCTGCTCATCATGTCAGTGAGCTGGTCAAAGAACTCGCTGTTGCTGTGATCGGCGTACAGCTGCTCGGCCATCTCTTTGGTGAGATGAGTCTCCTTGTTCAGCGAGACCACAAAGCCTGCCTCCTGGATCTTGGCCATGATGTTCTCTACAGCATTGAATGGACCGTTTTTGTGTGAGGTCATCATGCGGTAATGAAAAATTTGGGTTTTTAGAAATGTACTAGTAGCACAGTGAAGTTTAACTGCAATCATGTGCAATGCCTTGGGAGATAAGCTGCAGTGAAGTTTGCGGATTTGACACAAAAGATATTAGAGAGGCAGTAATATTTCAGTACATGCATGTATATCTCTAAGTGCTCCACAGGGTCAGAAACCAGGGAAGATCATTGAATAAATTAAGGAGGCAGTGCCTAAGGCTTTTCTGGATTGGCAGCCACTCACCTTTCTCAGAAAGGGCAGTGGGTTTGATGACAGCCACGGTCTGCTCCACAGGGAAGAAGAACGGCACCTCATTGGTGGCTTCCTCCACACCAGTTGACCCGTGCAGTGTGTTGTGGCTGCTACCTTCCACTGAGAACTGGGCTCGGAGCCTAGCAGAGCAGAGGATAGCGTGGAGACTATACCGTGAATTGCCGTACTACTACATTGTATAATTATTGAGCATCACTTACGACTCGGGGACCTCCTGAAGTGCCTCCAGCTCTGTGGGCCCCAGCAAGCTCCTCCACTCTTCTACGGCATCTTCACGAGCCAGGCACAGAGCCATCATTGGACCACTGAGTGTGGGTGTGAGAAACTTGAAATCTCGTCAGCCAAAGACTGGGTTTAGAATAGCCTCATTCCCAAGCTCCTCCCCTCACTCCACCCATACAGGAAGCAAACATAGTGTGACTGGAAATTCGAGAGCCTCTAAGTTTCAAATCCATTCTTGAGTGAGTGTACTTAGCCCTCCCTTTGATCGACTGACCTGGACATGTGTGAGCAGAGAGAGTCGAAGTAGTCCTTCCCCTCATGCTCCTTGTAGAACTCGGCAGCTTGCTCCTTTGTCATGTTCAGTTCCTTCTGCATGGCAATCTCGAACCCTGCCTCCTGGATCTTCTGCAGGATAGCATCTGTGATGTTGGAAAGAGGGGAGGGGAAGGGGTAATGGAGAAGTATATGTTAAAAACTTGTTCGGTTTCTTTCAACCTACAATTCCATACTCTATGGCATGTGCTGTATTTTTTTCTCTGGTCCTTTAGGTTCTGCTCCATTACTTTCTTAACTAGGCTGCAAGGTTATGTACTTTTGTGACATCGGTTTTCAGTACAGTGTACGATATATAATTTTATCAGCTCAATCTTTAGTAAGAGCAGCAGAGACCTCACCCTCTTGAAGGCCAGTTGCTTCTCCGTACCTTCTCCAGCACCACTGATATGGAAAGCTCCTGGTTTACAGTTTCTATCCCTATGATGGTAATATCTTAGCTATACACCTCAAGTAGGAGCCCCTCCCACCTTCAGCCCCTCCCACCTTTGTGTTCCGCCAGAGCATCAGGTCTGATGAGGGCCAGCGTCCTCTGGATGGGTGGCTCGGTGCCAGGGACCCAGGGCACTTTGTAGCGAGGGAAGAAGAACGCTAGTTCTCGGGCGGCCGTCTCTTGGGAGTCGCTGGCGTGGACGGCATTCATCTTTGTGTCTGTGCCATACTGTGCCCGTAGGCTGTGGGAGAAGGATGGAATTTTTGGCTATGTAGCTCTTTTTGTGAAAGATCTATAAATGCTAAAACTTGGTATATTTAGGCTTCATCACCTCGTTCCCAGCCCATGAAAAATTCTTGGGCTGTATAGAAATGAGGCTATATACATGCAGTGAAAGGGGCTTCTGGGTCCCATTCCAACTTTAGTCTTGTTCAGTATGAAAAGCTGAAATTGGAGGCCTAAGTTTTTCAGGAGCAGACGCACCTTTCTGGGGCCTCCTGCTTGGCCTGCTCGACGTCTGTTGGCCCGATGAACTCCCTCAGCTCTTCCAGCACTCCCTCTCCACTGTCTCCCTTTGACAGCACCAGTGTCATACAGGGTCCACTGGGGAGTGTGGGGGGATGTTGTAGTACCCTTGCATCCAAGCACACTCTTAAGGTCCTATAATATTATGTAGTCCTCTGTGTAGGCCCACCTACATTATATTAAACTCCAGTTACCATGTAGTAACTGACAGGGGCTCCTCACTGTGGGCCTATTTATACAAGCTAGGGTTTGGAACTGCAGCCGGGACACTTAAATATTGAGGACTTCGTAGCCATCTATGTTTTTCTAAGCCTACCTGCTCATGAATTCGACAAGCTCTTCAAAATGATCCTGAGAGGAAGAAAAGCAGTGGACGAGCTCAACAGTGGCCACCCTGCAAACCCACTGATGTTCGGCAACAGACACTACTTCAGATGCTATACGGTTGTCTCACTACCATATATAATGCATGTATATACAAAGACTGCACATAGCCTCGGCACATGTAATGCATATACTGCCCTGATATTCTGTCTAGGGATTACATACAACGCTCCGTATGTTAGAAGAGTCAAACTGTGTGTCTGAGTGTAATGAGATACTCACGGAGCCTTCGTGCTGCTTGTAAAATCCAGCTGCTTCTTCCTTAGTCAGTTGCCGCTCCTCTTTCACCAGTAGCTCCAGACCCTTGGCCTCCAACTGGAATGGGGAATAGAGAATGGAGAATGGGAAGGCCGGACTAGAGGTAATTGTCTATGTGAGTTTATGTATGTAGTTGCCAACTAGTTCATCTGGCTGTTGTGCTGACCTTCTCCAAAATTTCATCCACCTTTCCCTCCTGTACGGCATCAGGTTTGATCACCAGCACTGTGAACTGCTTCTTGGTGGGTTCTGGGGGTACCAAAGGCACATTAGGGTTTCATCCAGGATAAAGTTTTTTTGGGGGGGAAGTACAGCTCGCTGAGCAAACATATACATGGATGTGCTTAGCACACCACCTCTAAAGGGATCTGGGGGCATGCCACCCCAGAAAATTTGTGAAATATTGAGTGTTCTGAGAGGCCATCTGCTGGCTTTTTAAGGGTGCTTAATTGATTAATCTACATCTGTTTAGAAGGGAAGCTCCCCCCTCCCCCCCCCCCCCCCCCCAATTTCTAATTTTGTTTTTTCAAGCTGAGCTCTCGTCCTTACCCTTCGGTGGTTCAGGCTCTGGCTCAGGCTCTATGTCTTCCTCCAGCACCACCTCGGGGGCATTTAGACCCTCATCTACCACCTGGGGGATGACGTAATGATGATGTAAGCAAACAAGCCGAGGGTCTCCCTAGTTCCACTACTGCTCACGGGCTTCCTCTCGGCCTTGCCGTCCAATACCAAGTGCTCCTGCTGTAACTGCTCTCTCAGTGTTCTCTCCAGCTGGGGGCCCAAAGCACCTCGCACCACTGCCACTAACTCACCACCCTGGGGCAATAAACCAAACGAGAATAGCTAGCTTATGTCTCGTACCAGCCTCCTCCCCAGGCTCAACCCTTAAAAATAAATTGGGGAGGGCCTGGGGATGAGGCTAGTTTTATACCGTACCCTGTCTTAGTCTAGTTTCTTGGAGATGGCTTACACTATCCCATCACAGGCCACTGCAATGCAACTTAATTTAAGGTGGCGTGACATTGTTTGTGACCACAAGCAATGTTCGACTGTGACTATCTCATCATCTATACCACATATCTGCTACCTATGTTTTATAGCACTATTGTGATTGCTTAGCACTCCAAAGGATATGTATGTATCTTAAAAACCTGTCGAGATATCGAAGCTGCAGCTGGTATGCCTTATGGGCCACTAACTCTCCTAATCAAAATTTGACTACAGTGTCAACCAGGCAGGGTGACTATCACAACCTATGAATAGTTTAGAGTGTTTGTTAGGGTCAGATGGAGAGCTTTTGAAGTGTTTGCTTAATGTTACAAAGAAATAGCAGCTGTAGCTCCCTAATTTGTTTGACATTACAGGGACATAATTCCGCAAAAAAAAGCTCCCAATCAATACCCCACAGGTTGTGACAGTCACCCTGCCCAGCTGATCCTGTGGTCAAACTTTTTTTACGAGGCACATGCTGTAGCTTCAATATCTCAGCAGGGTTGTGAGATAGGTACAGGTGGTACAGGCATCTCAGATTCTCTGTGACTCACAGCAAACATGAGGAAGGTCGGCTCCGAGTGCTCCCTGTAAGGCTCCAGGGTGTCGATGGTGTCAGACTTCGCCTGCAGGGGGGGGAGTGGTATGACTGCATGGCAGTCTCATTCCCAGACAGGGATGACTGGGAATGACATGTATCTGGCACTTAATTTTCGAGGGTGGGCATGCGTGATACCCGAGTTACATGTATTTAGCTCCGCCCACTTTAGTATGAACCAGAGCCAAGTGCCTAGCGCCTGCTGTAGAGCCTGTCTAGGATCTGGGAATGAGACTGTAGGGTCTACTCTAGGCCCTGGGAATGAGGCCAAGGCGCTAAATCCAGGGAATGAGATCTAGGACCTGCGAATGAGACTCTATGGTAAGAACTCCGGAGCCCGGGAATGAGATCTAGGGCCTGTGAATGAAACGCTAGGGTATGGAAAACAGCCTCTGGAGTCTGGGAATGGGCTCTATTGAGACTCTAGGGCCAGGCAATGAGACCTCTAAACCTATTGACACATTCATGCATAATCACAATGTACGGAACTGCGCTGATGCATGCATGGAAACGGTTCTTGCTTACAGCAGCGAGTCTGAGGAGATCGTCTCCCAGTTCATTCTTGACTCTCCTGAATAAGCTCTGCACTGCCTTGCAGGGTCCACACCATCCCGAGTACACGTCTATCACTGCAAGGGGGCCACTGGAAATTATCCATTATGCTCAACAAACCCCCAAAAAATCGAATAAAGTTATACTAGAAACACTTCTGCCAACCCCCACTGCAGTTAATATCATTTCCACATGATTTCCATATCCATGCTTGCATCACAGCGGCGATCTTTGGTGGACAATTGTTTATGAATGTCGTTGTGTTGGTGAGGGCCGTTCTATATAAGTCTGTACTGAACGTGATCTATAGTGCACTGCGCACTTGCTACTCTTGCATTAAGAGAATCAAGTTCACAGTTTTCCTGCTAAAAGCTACAGACACACCCCTGCACACTCTGCCCACTGCCACGCCCACTAGTTGTCCTAAAAAATGGCGGCATGGGTGAGAATTATCTTTGACGTCAGTATCTCAAATGTCAAAAATTATTCAAACCTTCTCGTAGCTATGTCAAGAGCCTGCGATGGCAGCCTTCTCATTCACTGGGCTTACCAGATTGCTTCTACCATAGATAGTAGCTATCTACGCTCCTATATGGTTTTAGGAGCAGCAGCACTTTTCTCTATCCATAATACACATTCATTGGATTATCAAATTTTATGATTACCTGCTAGTCCATCTTTTTGGAGAAATGCCTCCCACTGCTCTTGAGATTCAAGTATTTCCTGCACAAAGAGAAGCAGCCAGTGAGTCTACTTTGCTACACTGCAGGGCAAGCATTCTGTAGCATTGATGCACCTGGAGTTGTATTTGCTTCTTAGGGGGCATTTTTCTCTGCAGCCTCCCGCAAAAGTAGCTGCAGCAAGCTTATCAATCCCGAGGCGAGGGTGAAGGCCAGAAGGGTAAAGTTGTGCAGTTGCTATGGAGCTAGGAAGCCTTTGATGTTCGGGGTCATGTGGTAGTCACACAATCGGCACGTGGGTAGAAAAATGGCTCCTCTGGTTTGAAGAGAGAACTTGTGAAGAACGTTGTGATTTTGTGTCGCTTTCAGTGGCTGTGCTGTCAAGTAGTTCTGTGAGAGGAGACTAGAAGAAGCCATCTTCCTTGAAGCAGCCAGGTGACTACGGTTTTTGGAGCGAAAACTCATCTACCGTTTCCTGTAGAAGCTTCCTGTCTCGAGTACCCGACGAACGATAGCTGGTCTATCCTTCGCGAGAAGAACCCTGACCCCCCTACAGAGGCTCTACTCTTTATTGTGGGTACTGTACTCTTTGCAGGAGGACGGCTGAGTCTTGGCAGACTTTTCTGAGGCTTGCATTCAAACTGATTTCTAATGGCAGGCGTGTATCAGTATGAAGAAGAGAAACCAGCGCCTCCAATCAGACTGACATCCATACGAGAGAAAAATGGCCCCACAAGTAGCTCTGAGAAGGAGAAGAAGGAAAAGAAAGGATGGTTTACAAAAAATAAACAAGGTTGGTGCAAGATGATTGTGTGTTTCAGGGCCACCTTTACCTAGCTGATCAAATATATTTTATCAACCTAGTTGAGGCATAAATTCAGCCCAAATGAGGTCTGTGTGTCTTTTGAACACCTAGCTAGGTGTGAATTTGTAGAATGTACACTTACGTTATTTTTTCCTCCTTGATCGTGACGACCACCTAGCACTTTCCCTGCTCTAATTGCTTTTCTGATTTGTACAATACAGGACCTGTTTTCACACATGCTTATGGCATTACGTACACATAACTGGCAGTCTTTGGCCTTGAGGGTAAGAGGCCTAGTCTCGGTTAGGGTTATGCAATGAGGAATTTCAGGTTTTAAGCCCTTAAGGGGGTCCTCTATATTTAAACTCCCGAGTACAGGTTTGTGTTTGCTACTCTCGCATAGCAGAATGTTCCATATACAGAGAAAGTAATAATCTGATTGACAGTAGCAAAATATCTGTTCTCAGCTGTTAAAGAAGGATAAGTTTTGAATACGAGAATTCACACTGGTGTGGGTATATGATATACTCATAGTTGTAGTTATAGTTTCAGTGTGAGTGGATGTGAGTGGATGTACCAAATAGTGGAAATGTTTCACTAGAGTTGGTGGTGGGAAGATAGGCCAGATTTATGCTCACACCTGCCCACCAATTATGATTTTGATTTAATACCTGTGTCGTCATGGTGGTGTTGAAGATGGGAGAGGTAAAGGCTAGATCGTTGTCACAGAGAGTGAAAGGGAGGCTGCTATGGTTGCCCCTTCTCTGTCGACTGCTGGTGTGAGAATAAGCTAACCCCTTGGCCCGGTGATAGCCGCTTTAATCAACTCCTCACTTTGGAAAAATTTCGCAGGTTAATTTTTTGACACTTTTGAACATGTGATAATAGCCTTGAAGATCTGTCCTCGTGTTCGCATTGTTTGAGGAAGGAAAGAACTCAAATGAGAGAAAGGGTTGTGTATGTACATGCATAATGGGTATACAGATCAGCAAATGTCGAGGAAATATTAACTGTGCTGTTTGTTTGTTTGTGGAACAAGCCAAGCTGACTCTTCAATTGTGGGAGCTAATTTTAGACTTCTATTTTTGATATCACAGCTGTGATTTTTGGGTGGGTGGACTAATGCACTTATCCTAAAAAGGGCATCTCAAACATAGCAACTTTTTTTTCCTCCCTGCAGTGAAAGATCGGCCAGAGATTTCGTCACCAGTTGATTTTGAGCACACAGTCCACGTGGGTTTCGACCCAAATACAGGAGAATTCACGGTAAGGAGGATTGATGGCTCAGCCACAAGTTACCAAGTACCTTAAGGGTACGTATACAGAAATGGATGGTGTCCTGAGCCCATAATCCAATAGGGTTATGGATAGAGACACCATCCTTGAGGCAAGTGCTCACATGCTGTGAGGTTTCACTAGAACTGGGTACTATTACCGTGGCTCTCGGCTGAGGAGTTTTTTCTAAATGAATAGAGGGACCCCTTTTCCTTGAGTGCTAGTACCTGTAGTACATCTTACACTCAAACGTGTTGTAAAGTTACTGTTTCCTTGTTGCGTTTACATGCGCTTATTGACTAGGGGAAGAGGACAGCGCAGCATAGACAGTGGAGGCTCCTGTTAGCCTGCTCTACTGGGCTCTTATGCATGTTTCACCTGCTACTGGAGAGCCTGGTGCTTTTTCTCACATTACTTAATTGCACCTTCTACCACCCTTCTACCCCACGTGTCACACACATAAGAAAAAGTACCAAGCCCACAGCTACATGTAGCCAATGTGAAACGTGCATGTGGGTCTGAGCTAAGGGCACCTGTGTTGCTATGGGTAACAGGTTTAGCACCGTCTGTAAGGGCTCCCTTGTTATGTATATGGAGCTAGAGACTTAATAGGACAATGTCTGTTTTGAGATGGTGCTGCCTCAATATTGAAAACTTTGTCGCATGTTAATGTTGCACTATAGCATCTGGCAAATAGAGTTCGTTATAACCTTTCAAAGTTTTCTCAACAAGGCGGCAGCTATATTTCTGTGATTCAATGTGCTATTAATTCTAATGTCAAGAGTGTATTGAACCAACAAAGACAGTGGTAATGCTCGATACACCCACCACCCCATAACTAGAAACAGCCTTCCATATATATACACCATTTTGTCTATACATAATGCACTTTTCTGCTTATCGCATAAACTGGCTATGGTTTGCTATGAGGCAGAGTCATGTCAAATTTGATGGAACAACTGTCAGTGAAATGTATAATATGCACTGATGGGTTTATGAGAAGTTTATTCTATGTTTGGTGCAGCTTGTCAGGGGGTTAGCAAACATGGTAAACTATCTCATTAGTCCTTGCCATGCACAGAGCTTTGGTATGGGATAGTGTGGGGGTTGCTAGTAAGGCTGTAACAGTACCGGAGCTGATATCAGCGATATTGGTATCGGCAGTGTGCATAGCCAAGGCTTGTAGCACATGGCCCTCAGGAGTTAGAAGTTAGTCAGAAGTTGCGAGTCGGTCCTTGGGTCGCACGATCTCTCGTTAGGTTCAATTTGGGCACATTTCCTCTCATCAGCGTCTGTGATGATGACAATTCCCAAAGCGATTTGCAATATCCGCAATGAAGGGATTCCCGTAGGTGTATTGATCCATGCCTTATACTATCGAATACCAGTTTTATTGGCTTAAAAATATAGTATTGTTACAGCCTTACCTTCAAATATCAGTATCGGGACTGGAGGCATGTTTTGGTATCAGTACAGCCTTAGTTGCTAGTGTCCAGTCAAAGTGACAGCTTTTTACCAGCTGGGCGTGTACAGGGTGCGCATCTGGCTCGTACAAGACTGCCTTACGTTTCCCACACATTTCTTTGTTTGTTTGTCTGTGCTCACCAAGGTTACGTCATTGTGTTACTATGCCACACTAGCCACAAGTACGGCAGACAGCTACTGGGAAGTTTATAGGTCAAGCTAGCTCGAATTTGTGTTGCCTAGACAGCCATAAGTGGTAGGCCTGTTTTGGCAAGTTGCGGCTGCCAACTGGAACTGCATTTATGAAATTGGAGGGCCAGTACTTTCATTGTTGGTTGCACAAGTAAGAGTGGTCTTGCAGACAACCCAAGCAACTTAGGCATGGATGAGTATGCCTGGATGGTTTTAGATTTGAAATACCATTTCTTTGCCATTTGTTGAGTATTCTAATTGCTGCTCTCCATATTTATAAAGATTTCCTGTCGGATCAGCACTTTCATGCCCAAAACAAGTGCCTCCCTTCCTGATCCAAGGGAAGACAACGTTCTTACCACAACAATTAATTCAGTTCCTCATTTCAATTGCTCTATGGCAGGCGTACACACCTGTACTGGCTTACCATAATTGAAAATGTAGTGGCTGTGTTCTCATTCACACAGTTTGAACAATGCAGCCCTAAGGGGAGGCAGGGAGGAGGGAAGGTAGAGTCGAGTGGCACTGGTGTGTGAACGAGCCTCTCTCAGTAAACTGTATACTTTTAGTATGCAGTGTTTGGTACAGGGCGTTAGGATACTAATAAATTATGGTATACTGCTAGTATACAGTTAGAAATGTCCAATAAACTGTTAGCAGGAGCACATAATGACGCGACTCTCTCTTCCGCTTCTCACGTCATTTGCGCTCCTGCTGTTAGTCAGGTTGTGCCATTGTCAAGTGTGTGGTTGATGGGTGGTCACTGGATGTGTATTGTGGGATGTACAATGGTACAGTACACCCAATAAATGATTTACAGCACCTCCTACTACCTTCTATACTGTACAGCAACATGCACTATACCTCAATCCACACCTACTTAAGTACTTGCCCATTTGCAGTAAAATTATGTACAAAAGCACCACAGGATGTACACATCAGACACCACCACATCCTGCCATCCCATGAACAAGCACCAAGACCTGGTTGGAATAATGTCAAAAGAATGAGGGATGACAATCCATAAAAGTATTGTGGTTTCGTTCCTACCTTATTTGGTTGATTCCTCCCTATATTGTTTCGTGTTTTTTTGTGACTTACTGTAGTATACTAACTCCTTGGCCCCCAAAAGCAGTATGACTGGCATAGTAAAAAGATTATGTTTTCTGGTAATTGTGTTTGTAATAATTGCGATAGAACAGCCCTGCTACAGGATGCACACACACAATTAAAACCTGTCCTATGGCAGTGTAATGTAAAGTTAATTCACTAAGAAAGGCTCATCAAATGTTTAACATTTGTTTTCACATGACATTGGTTGCAACCATAAGCCCTGTCCGTGTCACACACACACACACACACTGCCCTTAGGGTATGCCCGAGGCATGGGCAAAGCTACTGCTAAACTCAGGTATCACTGCGGCGGAGAAAAAGAACAACCCCCAGGCCGTCGTCAAGGCATTGGAATTCTATACCACAAACCAGTCTGGAATGGGGGAAGGAGAAACCAAGTTCATGACTGCACAGAGATATGGTAAGTCACTGACAGAGACAGCAGTCTTTATACGGGGTAAGGACAGCAATTTTTGGTAAAGGCCCTGGTAATTACACATGGGTCGTTAAGAGAAGAGTAGGGGAAGAAAACAACATGGTGGATTTCATACTAAACAATAGAGTCTAAGCATCACTTCCGCTACATAAACAGCTGTTGCACAATTGGTTTTTGCTTGCCACATGTGTAGAAAGTCCGTAAAGATTATTGGCCGGTTTAACAGAAATGTTTTCTTGCGTGCATGACATCATGGGTAGACGGGTGGAAAGTGAGCATTTATAGAGGAACGGTTCTCAGGTAGCAACAGACACAGACTTTTCCCAGATACCTTCAGGGCCCGTCTATGCCGGAGACTGGGCACGGAATTCACCGTTGTCTCCAGGACTGCAACTGTATTCCCCTTCCCATGAAAATTGGCTCAGAATGCCAGGCTCTCTCAATGGAGTAGTTAGATAGCAGCCTTACTGCTCCAATCATATCTCTGTTGCTGTACAAGCATGTATCCATATCTCATGCCCATAGCTAAGCTCTTGGTTAGTCCTCAGGGGCAGGGCCTAGTCTAGTCCATAAAGGTCACGTCAGCCAAATTTTGCACTCTTCATTGAGCAGTCATAATAGGTTGGCCAAAATGTTTTGATTAGTACCGGATTACCATTTCAAACATTCTTGGCCCCTGGCTGTGAGCCGTGTCCATATTTGGGTATAACAGAGCCCACTGCTTGTCAACCACAGAGTATAGTGTGTCACAGAGTGCATAGCTCAGCACGCTTGCGAAACCATGTGTTGATAGCAGTGTTGGAAGCCAACAGAAAGAGTTTTACATTCCAGAAACTACTGGAGAGCCTCTGTACATATCAAAACACTAGGGTTTCATGCACTGGTGGGACGTGGCAGCAGGAGATACTTGGTGCATCCCATCGCTCCCTAATTGACATTCTAATTAGTTATTAATTGTCATAAGGTGCTTGGTCCTGGTTTAGGCGATCAGTTTAGGTGGAAGTGACCACACCCCTATTTTAATAATGATATAACTTGGCACACATCAGTGACACTTGGAGACTGTCCTTGTCACTGTGGTGGGTGTGCACAAACATGCTTCCACTATGATGTCATTGGGGGAAAAGTAGGCACTAAATAGAGGAAATACATAGAAACATGCATGTTTTATGCTTTTATGTACATGAAAGCACGAAAACATGCACGTTTTCATGTATTTTCTCCATTTAGTGCCTACTTCCCCCCATTATATCGAAGTAGAACAGGGCGTATTAAAACTACGCAGTTAAGGTAGCATCATGCCCAGTCTCTCCCCATGCGTGGAAAATACTCGTTTTTTTTTTGGCAAGTGGGGACAGCCTGGGATCGAGGCTAAGTTAAGGTGTCTGTCTTTGCCCAGACTCAATAGTGCAAGGTACGCATACTATACTAAGGAAGATGTGAGCATTGGGCAAAGTGGTGCTAGGAGATATCTGGTCTAACTGCACTGTACTGTTCCTCCTCTCCTCCCTCTTTCCTTCTTCCCCAGGGTCTTCTCAGTCACGACCGACAGTCAGTCAAGAGATGTTCACCCCACTAGCACCTGTGAGTATTCCATTCACACTTCCCCTTGTGTTGGGGGAAAGATTGGGAGGGGGGGGGGCAACAGTCAGGTTCCTCCCCCAGACAGATGCAGGCCTAGTGAACAGTTACTCTAGAAAGCTCTGCATTGTTAGTGCTGTACTGAAACTCTGACCCTTTGCAGAAGGCATTCTCAGGAGATATTCCTTGTTAATATTATCAGGTTTTTATCACACATGATGCTAGCATTTCATAGAAGTGATTTTCAGTTTTGAAGGGCTAAGATTCCCAGAGGGGGGCATAAGGTTTCTAAGGGAGGGGGGCAAATGCCTTAATGAGCCCCTGATCACCTACCCTCCCTCTACTCACACACACACACACACACACATAGGTACGGCCTGCCCCCCAGCCACCTGGCTCGGGTCAGGCACCCGATATCCCCCCACGGCCAGCAGTTACAAAAAACACGCCCCCCACACCACTACCCAAAATGCCCCTCAAGCCCCCAGGAGCCACTGGTTAGTAAATTGCTCAACCACTACCCCTCGGATTGTTAAGACCTCAGCAGTACCTTCTCAGTTGTATTGAAGCTGCATTGTATTGCTATACACCTAGCATCGATGGCAGTATCCTTAGCTTCTGGCTTATCCGTTTCGCCAGTTTCTAAATTCAGATTAGAAGTCAAAATATACCAGTGAAAGGCAGCCGTATAAGGATATAGTAGATGAAATTGCATCGGTGTAAGGCTTCCAATATCCATGTCTGTGTCTGTCTTCTTCTCAGGTGCTAGCCCCTCACCTTCACATGGCGCCACTGCTGCCAAGAGAGAAAAGAAGCCCAAGATGACAGACGCCGAGGTCATTGCACACCTCAGTAAGTTGATGTCGTTTTCGTGTGACTATCACATGACCCTTGCTTAAGTATTGCTGATGTGATGCGTGTTCGATTTCACTGTCAGGTGATAGTCATGTGATTTCACATGACTGCATGATCACATGACTCTAAAATTTTTGTTCCTCCTGGTTTTCTGTAGGACAAATAGTAAGTATCGGTGACCCCACAAAGAAGTACACAAAGATGGAGAAGATTGGGCAGGGGGCATCAGGCACAGTGTACACTGCAGTGGAGGTTGCAACAGGCCAGGAGGTAAGCTAATGGCTTCCATCACACAATGCTCTGCATGTGTATCACCGTATTTGTGGCAGTCCCAGCCTATCGCACGTTTCGATTGTGTTGCTGCGTTTGCAGCGCTGTACCTCTGAACTTCCTGTAAGGGTGGGGCTCGTATGTGACGCACAGTTGCTGTTACTGCAGTGCTGAATACATGCCTTTCATGGATAACCAGTAGGGTAGTATTGCTGTATTCCATCGTAGCTATATTGTATACTAGTCTTTTGGGGACGGGGGGGGGGGGAGGCATTTGTCAATACTTAAACTGCCCTAGAAATTAATATACTGCCCGTATTTTTATAGTATACTGGCCAGTATACTATAGTATGCAGCCAGTATACAGTTCATTGAGGATTATCCATTGTGCAAGTACCTGTTCTTGATCTTCTGTTGGTCGCTCTCTCCCCTCAGGTTGCCATCAAGCAGATGAACCTCTCCCAGCAACCGAAGAAGGTAGGTCAAGTGTCAAGCTAAATTAACCCATGTCTGCAATTAGTAATCCCTAATTAGAGGAGACCAGTATCCTCCAAGAAGGAAAGGACTCACTGTCAGGGCTTCGTTTGGGGGGGAGCATTCACCCCCCCCCCCCTTGGAAACTTTTAACCCTTCATACTATTCACTGTACACACGACCCCAAAATGTCCTCTGATGTGCTTTTGCCCCCCCCCCTTGGGGATTTTCCTAAATGAACCCCTGACTGCTGAAAGTTGTAATTGCACTGTATGTGTTTTGAAGCAAGTGCATATATCTTGGCCATTGAGGTGGGCATTAATTGGAGTTTGTTATTTTGCACTTCTTCGTATCCAGGAATTGATTATTAATGAAATTATTGTGATGAAGGAGATCAAACACCCGAACATTGTCAATTTCGTGGACAGCTTCTTAGTAGGAGAGGCAGAGTTATGGGTGAGTTTACAGTAACTTCCCGACAGTAACCTCGTACCCAGGGCTTCCACACCCCAGCAGCCCTGGAGACTGATAGTAACAGAGCTGCTATACATGGATCCACGGTAACCGTTTCGAAATTGTTTTGACCCTAAATTAGATAGCTGCACCCTATAATTGAAGTTCTACACTCCAGTGTCTTAAAAAAGGTTTCAGGATTCATGGTAACCGTTTAGAAATTATTTCGATGCTAAATTAGATACCTGTGATCAAAGTTCTACACTCCAGTATGTTAAAAGGTTCCATGAGACTGATAGTAACAGAGGATTCATGGTAACCGTTTAAAAATTATTTCGCTGCTGAATTAGATAGCTACACCCTATAATTGAAGTTCTGCACTCCAGTATCTTAAAAAGGGTTCCAGGATTCATGGTAACCGTTTAGAAATTATTTCGATGCTAAATTAGATAGCCACACCCTTTGATCCAAGTTCTACACTCCAGTATGTTAAAAGGTTCCATGAGGCAACATCATGCCTTTTCCGGCGAATGTACGGCTACGGTGATGAGGTGAGAGCCACACCCACTGTATCCAGCTCCCTATACTATATTCCCATTTTGCCAACCAGACCATAGATAAAAGGAGGCATGGCTATTCTAATTCAGAGTCTAATGGTTTTCGTGAGTATTAGCCCATCCCTCAGTATTATCTAATTCAGTATCTAAAAGGTTCCATGAGGCAACATCATGCCTTTTCCGGCGAATGTACGGCTACGGTGATGAGGTGAGAGCCACACCCACTGTATCCAGCTCCCTATATTAGCCCATCCCTCAGTATTATCTAATTCAGTATCTAATGGTTTTCGTGAGTATTAGCTCATCCTCAGTGTTATAAAGGTGGCATGGCTATTCTAATTCAGAGTCTAATGGTTTTCGTGAGTATTAGCCCATCCCCGAGTATTACTGCACTCCCCTCTGCTCTTTATGAATAGGCTCTCCCCTGGGAATGAGGCTGCATTTGTGTTGCTTCAATTCTAACCTGGCCCTTGCTAGTCTCTCTACTGTCCCCGTCACCTCTCCCCCCAGGTCGTGATGGAGTACCTCGCTGGCGGCTCCCTCACCGACGTTGTCACAGAGACCTGCATGAACGAGGGCCAGATTGCGGCTGTCTCGAGAGAGGTAGGTTGATCATGGAACACGGTATCTCCCCGGTGAGAATACCTTTTACCATTATGATGTAATGTCAGGGGTAAAATTGAGCACTTAATGGAGATATTACACACAAATGTTTTATTCCTAAATTTGCCATTGGATGGTCAAGTGCCCTCTATCAATTTCCTGTATGAATAGACCCTTTACCGTTATGATGTAATGGGGGGTAAAAGTGAGCACTAAATGGAGAAAATACATGAAAACATGTGTAAACAAGCTGGTTCCTATATTTTCAAACAAGAAAACTACATCAAAGCACATGTTCTCATGTATTTTCTCCAATTAGTGCTCACTTTTACCCCCCATTACATCATAATGGTAAAGGGTCTATTGTAAGCCTGTGTGGCTGATCTAGCTCACTGTCCTTCTCCCCATCCTGTTACCACGTCCCCTTGTGTAGTGTCTTCAGGCGCTGGAGTTCCTCCACTCGAATCAGGTGATCCACCGCGACATCAAGAGCGACAACATCCTCCTCGGCATGGATGGACAAGTCAAACTCAGTGAGTGAACCACACCTACAGCAGGGCTTCATTTGGGGGGGGGGGGGGCGGGAGGGGGCATTCACCCCCCCTTGGAAACTTTGTGCCCTCCCTTGAGAATTTTAACTTTTTAAAATTGAATACTGATCACTATACGCATACCCCCAAAATGTCTTCCGACGTGCTTTTCCCCCCCTTGGGGATTTTCCTAAATGACCCCCTGTGTACAATTGTACATCCCAAATTCCCGGGACATTTTGGTAATCTCAAAACTTTTCGCTGAGCCACTACCAGAACATTTCGTCTGGCCACTTTGTCTTGGGACATTTTACTGGGCCACTTTATCCCAGAATATTTTGCCCGGGGACAAAGTGGCCTGGCAAAATGTCCCGTCTCAGTAAATGTGCTGGGACAAAGCGGCTCGGCAAAACGTCTTGGCTCCACCCTTGGAGCCCCACCCATCAGCCAATTTTGTAGGTGTGGCTTACTTTAGACCGGGCCTTGCTGGCGCAGCAATGTGCGCCGAGCCATTTTTGCCACAGCAAGGTGTCCCAACACTAAAAACATACTCTGCTAGTGATTCTTTCTACTTGACTGCCAGTTTCAAATGTACTGAGAAAGTTTAAGTGGCTATCTCTGTATAGTGAAATTGTACTTTCTCTCTCACGCATGTACATGTACGCACTCACATGTATACATATGCACATACATGCACGCACATGCACATACACGCACACACACAACACAGCCGACTTTGGCTTCTGTGCACAGATCTCACCAGAGCAGAATAAGCGTTCAACGATGGTCGGCACACCGTACTGGATGGCACCCGAGGTGGTCACCCGGAAACAGTACGGACCCAAAGTGGACATCTGGTCTCTCGGTATCATGGCGATAGAGATGGTGGAGGGAGAACCACCATATTTGAATGAGAACCCCCTCAGGGTGAGAAGAACGAAAACATTTCGCATGTAATAGCCCTTGTTACTAGCCTCAAAAGCCCACAGCCCCATCAACAAAAGAAGGTTAAGAGATCTTGTTCATTTCACGGGAGGGAAATAATGAAACTCGTGTGTAATGCTACCTTAGCATTTACGTTCATTGTCATGTGATATTTTCACACATGATATATACATGTATGAACACTCTGATGAACAACTATTGCTCCCAGGTACAGGCCTCCACTGATAGATTTTTTGCAGCTGTGGAAAAACAAAACACCACAGCTTCAAAGAAGCTGGCCTGGGCATGTGGTTAGCTCCCAGGCCCTTCCTTCTTTGTTGGTTGGGCTACCCAGGATAGTAACCCTCAGACTCTGCCAAAAGATGTTCATTCAGACATGACATTTCAAGCTAGGAAATTAAACAGCTGGGTTTAGAACTACATGTAGAGTGAAGCTGGGTTTGGGCTAGGTATAGGGCTAATGTGGAGGTTGATTGAATTCCACTCTATAGGCTGGGTCTAGAACTATGAAGCTGGGTTTGGGCTAGGTATAGGGCTAATGTGGAGGTCGATTGAAGTCCACTCTATAGGCTGGGTCTAGAACTATGAAGCTGGGTTTGGGGTAGGTATAGGGCTAATGTGGAGGTCGAATGACAACGTATGAATTCCACTCTATAGGCACTCTACCTGATTGCCACAAATGGCACTCCTGAGTTACAGAATCCCGAGAAGCTCTCAAAAACCTTCAAGGATTTCCTGACCAAGACTCTGGAGATGGACGTAGATAAGAGATGTGGTGCCACAGAACTATTACTGGTGTGTGGACTAACTAATATATTTATCGGCTGCGGATATTAGTTATGCTGCTGGTCAGCTACCCTTAACCCCGGGCTGGTTTTTAGATATGAAATGTCGACCTTGGTTTGAGCAGAAGCTTAGAACACTGCTCAATTGACAAAACCATCTGGACATGGTTCTTTAATTAGATCTTCTTTGGCCAGGTCATTGCATGACCTTTAACCCCTAGAATATGCTCAGAAGACTGCCACAACTCCTGCTTTAGGGGCTTGTAACTGCTGGTCTACGCTTTTAGTGCAGGTCACGTGACCTTCATCCAATCACTTTCTTTGAACTAAGTCAGGTGTTTTAATCAACTTTAGTATGGAGGATTACCTTAATCTCATAGCTATGTACAGTGTAGCAATATTCGGTCTGAGAGCCTTCATCAGGTATACACAAGGAAGAGGAAGTACTTATAGCTTCTCTCAATTATTGACGAAGCTTTCAAGCCCAGACGTGTTTCTCATCGACAGTACTTGTTCTTGACTACACACTCTTCCCACTTTCTCCACAGCACGCATTCTTACGGAAGTCAGCACCCCTCTCCAGTTTAACACCACTCATCCTGGCCGCCAAAGAGATGGCCGGGAAGCACTAATGATCGGTTTCCCTAGGTTACCATGTTTCCTTTTTTCTTCTTATTTTTTGTGAGTTTTGAAGTGCCAGTGTGTTAAGCTGCAGCGTCAGTGAAGACTTGCCGTTGTGTACTTTTTAAATTATGCATGAATGAAAAACCTGTTACACCCGTTTTGTTTTTTCTTCTAATCTTGTGCTATGTTTCTATGAAGCAGAGCACACAAGTAGCGAAGTTTACAAGAGGTTTATCTGTCATATTATAATAATTGTATGTACACAGACATCAACAGTTGTATTTATTATTATTAATAGAGGGATTAAAATTATTTGAGCCGTGACTGTACAAATGTGTCCCTTTTTTCATTTTGGTATGCATTACATGGTCGATCTTTGTTGTGTATTATTGCACATGCCTGTACCTGTGATGATAAGTTTTTTTTTTTCAAGAACAGGTTACTTGATCCTTTGTTTCAGCATGTGATTAGAGCTAGGTTGTGTTCCTTGCTTCTAGCTTGGGGTCTCAGGCTCCACTTTTTTGCACAGTGTATGCATGCCAGTCCCTATTCATGGACAGGAACCGGCACAAGGCTGTTTTGCCTTGCCGAGCAGCTCTTTGTCCGGAGACTATTTATTTGCTACGAATAATTAGAAATTTAATCACATACTATAATTATTAGTAACAGTACAGATAAGAGCGTGATTATTTCACACTTTTTCTTTTCGGTTCGACAAAGGCTACAATGATAGAAACTGTGATGATATGTGATTAACATGGAATCAGACTGCCCAGTAGCAAATATCTCCACCCTTGGTGTGCACAGTTCAAGTCTGTGATGCACAAGACTGGATTTCCTTGCTTACAATGACATCACTTACATTCACTATGCCTTGCAGTGACTAACCCCTCTACATGCAGAAGTGTTTTGCTACAGTACTGTAATTTGAGATTAGTATGAGAATTATTATTAATAAGTAGTCATTTGCAGCCAGCCCCTCTCGTTTTCTCCTCAGCAGTTCCAGTCCCACACCATATGCATCTCATGCACTTCATTCTGCAAAAAAGTCATTAGCACTCAAAGTGGTCAATATAATAACTATATAGTAGCTATGCTATATAACCATCTCCGTGATACACACAATGCACTATACTAGCAGTGGTGTAACTAACAATTAGTGGTATTATTTCTTGAAAACATACTGATACAGTAGCTATAAAGCTAAGTAATCAAGTTAGTATGAATGTACCGGTATGTTTCATTAGTCTGTTCCTCTCCTCACACCTCAGTAGACTAGTCATGGGAATTAGTAATTATTTGTGCTATGCACTGGACCACTGCATGATGCATTAGTACTGTGTACTATTTCTGGACTTTTGTAGTTCATTGCTTCCTACAAGGCGCCTGCATGATGCATGTATGCACTAGCTCTAGCTATGTAGCTACTGCATGTTCACCTGTGAATCAAATCCGGTCACTTATTGCGTGCTCTTAAATGTGACTACTTTTAATATCGACCGCTTTCCTCTCACTTGGCACTGCAGTTACCCTTGAAAAACAAAAAAAACAACAAACAAAACCGGTGGCTGGAATCCCAAAAAGCAACCAAACAATTCAAGATAGGGACAACACCACAATACTTTCACAGATTGCCATCAATCCCTACGTCTTGATATATCCCTCATGGTATCATGCGGGACGACATAATACAGTGGCAAGTAGCTTGTGGTGTGCATGGTTAAAAAAGATACAGGGATGGCAATCCATAAAAGTATTGTGTTATTCTTGTTCAGTTGCTTTTTTGGAATCCCATTGTTTTTTGTTTTTTGTTACAATATATGGGAACATGGATATCCATGATGGGAGGGGCTCAACAGTTTTTGATATTATCAGAAAAATACTGTAGCGAAGACAGACTACTGTTATATATAGCCTTGTAGCATCTACTAAACAGCACTCTGTAATGTCATACATGTTCAGTCAGTCTCTCTGATTGATGTTGCGTCTATGTGACTATATAAAGCATAGAAGTATCAACATTATCAGTGTCATAGTGACAAGGTACAAAAAAGAACGATAATATATATCTGACTGGAATAATGTTATTTACAATGTCATTCAAGTGACAAAATTGTTAACAATACACTGGACTCATGCAACCTAACAGTACACAAAAAATGACTTTAACGTCTATTCTAAAAATAGAACAATAAAAAAGAGAAAACCCTAACCCTAAGAACATAAACACTGAATTACATAATACTTGTTTATTAGCAAAACTAAGAAATAAGTGTACTAAAGGTGGGCTCTCTGCATGAGCTCCATAGTTATAGACACAAGAATGCTTCCAACACCGTGTAAGCTAGCAATAATACTAGCAAGTGAATTTGAAAGTGAGAAGTGTTTGCCGACACATGACCAGTGTAGGGGGGAGTGTACAGTGTTCTCCACTGCAAGGAGATTCTAGTGTAAGGAGAATGGCTCAGATCGAGTTGCTCTGCTTGGTCTTTGGCATGTTGTCTGCTAGCGACTCTAGATCTGCCAGGATCTGGTGAGCATGGGAAAATTGTGTGTACATGCATACAATGTATAATACGTGTAGGTATACATTGATGGTGTACGTGTGTGTGTGTGTGTGTGTGTGTGTGTGTGTGTGTGTGTGCATGTATGTATGAAACATGAACAGCATAATATGTGATGTAGTCTGGATCATTTTCTTAATGCAAAAGAGCAGCAGCTCCACTCACCTGTGGAAAGAGTGGGCGGTCGTCCTTCTTATACTCGCAGCAGCGGACGCAGAGCTGCTCAAGAGCCTTGGGTTTCTCCTTGCGAGCACTGCTTGGGACAACACGAAGTTTGCCACCCCCCACATTGAACACAAACTAGGATGGCAGAAAAGGGGTGAGATTAGCAATTAGTAACTACCAATCACATCTCAAATCTCTGTCTTGGTATCTTATGCATTTATAGCAGTCCTAATAGTTCAAACCAAGCCTACAGTGCGATTGCAAACCAATATCGCTTCATTGTGCAGCAAGGAATGAAATCAAGATCACCCTTGCTCCTGCCACACCTGCTGCCACTCCATGGGGAGAAAGGGCTGCATGCCCGTGATGAGCTCATAGATTACCACCCCAAAGGAGTAAACATCACAGCATGGGGTGTAGGCATCTGGCTCTTGCCTGAGCACTTCAGGAGCCTGGAGGAGTGTATGTGTGTGAATGTGTGCACATACAATTATGTGTACACAAGATTTATGAATGCATTTGCATGTGTGAAAGAGAATGTAAGCAATCTTCCTGCTAGCCCCATCTACACCCACCATCCACGCCCATGTCCCATAGAGTTGCCTCTTCTTGTTTCCGTTCCAACTGCTGTCAATAATCGCCAGGCCGAAATCTCCGATCTTTACCATATAGTTGTTTTGGAGGAAGATGTCTCAAGGGAGTCAAGTGGAGTGTCACACAAGTTGGAGTTCCGCTCTCACACGAGTGTGAATTATAGTAATAAGCACAGTCTTAGGTTTCAAACAAAATTATTCTTACAGTGACGTTTCAAGTAATATAGGTTTCAAGTTCACAGATTTGTTTCGCACCACATAAATGGCTCTCACAATTCTTTTAGCCATGTGTGAAAGCTATTTACCCACCATTTTGACACTAGCTATAGACTCAGCAGTGAAGCTACAACACCTTCAAAGCCTAGCTACTATAAAAGCAGGTACAGTCATTCTTGATCATGTCTTTTGATGCAATGTTAGACACGCTTTTATTGATAGCAAAAAACACATATACATGGTGCAGTACTGCATGCACTGCTGGTTATGTGTCTTGCTGAAGTCTGTGAGAATGGCCACTGACCAAAAACCTTCCATTTAGCCAGGTTATCAGCTAATCAAATTTAAATAAAAACATATTTGCCAAGTGCTAGAGATCTTAGCAGTTGAGGATACTGTTCGATTTCAGATCTCTGTGAACAATATTCCTTGCATGAACGTAGCTAGAAGAAAGAGAGAAAGAGAGAGAGAGAGAGAGAGAGAGAATCAAAACCATAGTGGGAGTGCACCACAGCTCCCTGAATCATCTATAGCATCAGAGAGTAAATACTTTGTCTGCTAAGTTACAAAAACAAAGTAGAGCTATGCATCAGATTGCCTGATGCTTACAGATGGGCCCACCATTATTAGATGCATACATGTATGTACACATAAAAAATCATAGCTTGTATAACCTGGTTCACCAAAACATTTTCACACCAATTGGCAAGATATGAGTGCCTACACAATGATCGATCGACGAACAGCAAGATGCCGTTCATCTAGCTCTGTACCAATTATCTTACATCTGTCTTGAGCTTATGATGAGCTACGTACTGTTTTTTTTTTGAATTGCTGCCTTAGCTGTTCAGAATTCAGAAGACTGCTGAACGGTAAGTCATTTTGGTTCTTACTAACTCTTTATTGTTGTCCACATGTACCTGCTTCAGTCGCAATTTAGCAGGCAAATGACACTCCGGAATGCATTGTGGAATGTAATTAAGTAAATGGCATGCGACTCACTAGTCAATGCATGTCCAATCTCCTCTGGAGTATAAGGTCAAACAGTATGTAGTTTGGGGCATAGGTTCTGGGTTTCTAGCTATCTGGGGCATGGGCTATGGACTTCAGGCACACTTACCCCATGCCCTGTGCAGTCTGCCTGGTGATGTTAACCAGCTTGTACATCTCAAAGTGAGTCTTCCTGTCGTAGAGATGTTGGTACAGGGTGGAGTTATCACACCACTCAGTAATGATGGTGAGCTCAGGAAACGCCGTCCAGCCCATATAGAGGAGAACATTGGCATGCCGGGTTTTTCTGAGGGAAAGAAGACAATTGAAATTTCAACTGAACTTTCATAGTTACAACTTTGCTTGTGGGTTTGGCTTTATGACACTAACTACAGCTAGCCTATAACTTGAGGATGTGATATTCTATGTAATATCAACATGTAGGTGTATCTCACCCAAGCACTTCAATCTCGTTCTTGAATGTCTGCAGGTGAAACTCTGTGAGGACGGTCACATTTAGCTTCTTCAATGCCACTTCACCTGAAAGGTTGGGGAAGGGAGGATAAAGAGAAGAAAAGTGGAAGGAGCGGAAAGGATAGACCAGTGAGTACACTATGCAAGCTAGGTGTGTATACTTCCACTACATGGGCTCAGTGCATACCCTGCTTACCATGATACTTCCCTTTGTAGACCGTTCCAAAAGAGCCAGAGCCAATTTTGGGTCCGATCTCAATGTCCTGGTTGGAGATCTCCCAATCACCTGTCCTGTTGCAACGTAGCGTCTAGGGGAGGAATGGAAGAATTTTGGGAAGGTAGAAGTCAGAAATTGGATCACATACTTTCCATATTCATTAGTAATAGCCAAATGTAACATGCACACAGCTTGGCAACTGCATGGAATTTGGATTTCTGGAATCAGTGTTTGAGTTTAAAGAGCTGGGGGAGTATTAATTATACAATGTAGCTCGATCTGTAAAACTGCAATCATGCACATAATCTACACAATAGTAATAGACACCTGACACCTTGATCGTCTCCTCCTGGGATGCCCTGTTCATCTGTTGCCTGAGAGGGATGGTGCTGCTGTAGTAGGTGGCACTGCTGGCCCTCCTCAATACCAGCTCATTACTGGAGGTACTGTGCTGGGGGACTAGGATGTACGTGTGTGCAGATGTGTGTGTATGTACATGTATGTGTGTAGTTATTAATAGGCATGCAAAAAAAAAGAGAAAAAAGTCAGTGCATTCTTAGCACCATTGACTGTTGTAACTAAGCTAAAGTATTACACACGCTAAACTTCACCTTAGGCGGGAGCATCCATGCAGAGATCGATCGACAAACAACAAAATGCTGCCCATCTAGGAATGTATCAACTACCTTACATCTATCTACGTGCTATAGCAGCTTATTTAATATGGACCCTCCATAATGTATACTACTAAATATGGACCCCTCAAAAACATTTGGACCCTCTCCTAGGTATCTACTGGAAGTTATTTTCTCAAACAGATATGGACCCCCATAATACGTGTAGTATAATTTATAGAGCCATGACCTGCATGGAGAGAAAGAAATCTACCCACTTTTGTCGCAGCGAAGAGCCAATGGCGGAACGTGTTGCTATCGAATTTTGGATACTGCTTATTTGGCTGCTATGGGAGACAGGCTGTGCTGCTTGAAACTCTCATTTGCATCGCTCAATTATGCCATACATTTCTAGCGCTTGTATCTCTACAGAATCGAAGCTACACAAACTCTACTAACCTTGGAGCTGCAGTTAGCAAGAAATCTTTATATGCCTCTGGCATGCACTATTTAAATCTTGGGGCCCTTAGGAGATGGGCTGTGCTGCTTGAAACTCCACATTCGCATCGCTCGATTGCCGCCCATTTCTAGTGCTCGCATCTCTACTTGTACAGAGGCTCTGACACAAAGTCTAGACGTACCCTGGGAGCTGCAGTAAGCAAGAAAGGCAAAAATATCTTTTATACACCTCTTATATGCACTTTTTTTTAACCGTGGGACCTTCGTGGAATGGCCAGCCAGCATATCTAAACTTTTGTGTGCAGGCCCTTGGGTAGGAACAAATTTTTCAGGGGGGTCCAAATATTTCAGAAAAATTAGTTCGGGGGGGGGGGGGGGGGACCAATTTGAGGGGGGTCCAAATTAAACGTGACATATCCTCTGCCGGCTCTCCCTTCATGCAAAAACAAGACTGATACTTCATATCTAAAAACCAGCCAGGTAAGTTTTACACAAATCATTCAATTGAAGGTAGTGTTCAGCAACAGGTTAGTCCTAGCTTAATGTAGCTGTAGAATGGATCATGTAGCGCTGCAAGCGATAGTGCTGACATAGCAATTTCGTAGAGTGTGTCCAGTTAGCAATCAGAACTTGCCAAGACAGAACTATCACCGCTACCTACCACTTTTTCGCCGTCTAGGCAACACAAAACTAACCTAGCTTGACGTACCTTGGCCTATTGAGCCTGCAAACTTTCAGTAGCTTCCACTGCGCTCGTGCGTGGCTATAGTGAAAGGACCAGCTGGGCGCCCGGCTGGTAAAAAGTAAGGAAAGCCCTAATTGGGGGGGGGGGGGGGGGGGGGGGGGGTATTTTACCTTGACACGGGTTTGCTTCAAGTTCTTCCTTCTGCACTATCGCACACTTCTGATTCTCCCGTTTTGCTTCTTCAAGCTGCTCCTGTAACTCGCTTTTTTCCCCCTCCAGCTCGCTAATTTTCCTCTCCAGCTCGCTAATTTTCCTCTCCAGCTCGCTAATTTTCCTCTCCAGCTCTTCAATCTTCACATCTGCATTACGAAAAACAGACTGTCCTCTCGCGGAACTAGTCGATACTTGTACAGGTTGAAGCGAGAAGGTGAGAGCCACTTCACCATCCTTTGACTCTTTAATACCCGGAAAATGCTTGGCGTCCGTAGGAGCTACCGATTCGGGCGCGACGGGACCCTCTCCTTCAAATACTCGTACATCTACGGGTTCCGTCTCGAGTCTAAGCGCAGAGATTGGGTACAATTTTGTACCTACGAGGCACGCACCGGTCATCTCTTTCTCTCTCTCCATAGTGAAAGCATAGATTATTGCGTAAGGCAAGGCAACGCATATATAGCTTCAAGCAAGGACACTAATGTATTAAAGCTGATACTCAAGCTAAGACTACGTATATACCATGCAATTAATTATAAAGTCATTGTCATGACGTTGTAATGTACCGCTTAATTAATTATAAAGTCATTTTTGTCGGAGTGCCCCCGGACAATATTCACCGGTGAACAGTGTCCCCCCCCTCGGAAGAGCGTGCGCATGCACTGCAAGACTGTCACTTCTAGTGTCAGGAATCATGGAGCTGATCATGAACTACGACGACTATTACGTATTAAATACACACACCTTATCCTTGCTTTACCAGGGTTCGAGGCTTCCGTAGACGTAGCTTCCCCACTAGATACTGCCGAAGCTAGGCGATAATAATCCCTTTCGGAAAAATTGGGGGGGGGGGGGGGGGACATTATTCACCGGTGAATTTTGTCCTAGGGGGACATTTTGTGGGGGGACAGCGTACACTAAATGACAACGTATCCAGTACAGAACAGCAATGAATGCTATTTTCAATACGACGGCACAGTAGTGTTTTCAGTTCCTTATGAGCATTAGTGAGGGGAGAGACTGGTTCATAGCTTGCTATAGCTGGTGCATAGCTACTAGGCTATGCCACTTTGTTCTCTCCCCCCCCCCAGCTACAGTCACATTTTCCTTGCTGCATTTGCTTTGCTTGGCAATAATAATCATCATGACATTCAACTTGATAGGCGTAATACCGCCACACTATATATTACAGAAAATAGACACCAAACTTCTTATCACTCCTCCTCAAACTCCATCACTTTGGAAAAGGCAGGCACATTGTCTTTCTCTATGAAAAACACAGTCTTCACTTTGCCATCTTTCACAGCAAGGATATTGGTCTGTGAAGGAAGGACAGAAAAGGCATAGTTTACCAACTTTAAGATTAAGAACTACAGATACTCAAGCTGGATGCATGTACGCCTCATCCCAAGGCTCTGGTGCATGTCTCACTTTGCTACTGCAGCTGTCCTGCCCATGTAAATATTATCCTTCTACCCTACACATCACACACATAAGAAATGTGCCAGGCTTACGACTGAAATTATATGCACGTAGTCTGAAGACTAGGCTATACTGTGATGTGCTGTTGCTAGCTTATAGAGTATTGATTTCAAATAGTGCATGCATGTCTATGGTGAAGAAATAAAACAAATATACCTCCATCTTCATTCCTTCCACAGTCATCAGGATGGACCCCCTGGCCACCTCATCTCCTGGCTTTACATGAACCTGAGGTGGGTCAGGAAAAAAAATTCCAGGGAGGAGATAAAGTATTCTTAAAGGGTCCATGGTGCTAAGCCTAAACTTGTATGCTTGTATGCTTGCCTGGCCTAATAACCCTTGTTGAGCTGGTATTGCATCTATGGGGTGTACCAAGGTAAATCTGGACTGTATGATAGCCACAGTCACAATCATACATTCAAGAGTCCATAAGTCCTGGCACTATATATTACCTTGGTGACAGTGGAAGGGTACTTTGGTGAACGTGTTCCTCCAGTCTCAGTCTTCTCCTTCAACTCAATGAAGGCCGGCTTGGGCAGCTCCACCTGATAGCTACCATCCTGGTGTATTTCGAGCAATAACCTTATGCACATTATGTGAATATTAATTCAAGCACAGCAGGCAGATGTACATACTAAGCAAAATGCATTAAAAAAATATAATTACGATGCTAGTACAGAATTTTAAGCATTATAGCATATTGGAAGCAGGGAAGCATAATGTTACGAATTGCTCTGACACAGCCCTCTTAAAAATAGATTTTCTGCATCTTAATTATTAGGCTTGAGTATTCACATCAGTGCTAATGATTACTAATGAGTAAATGGGAACCAGACATTTTTCCACGAAAATAAAAGCAGCTACTGTAAACAGCTCATGAAAACACTCCTGGGGCATTCAATGAAAATCACAATGTCATGGTTAGACCACCCAGGTCTCCCACTGCCATGGAGACGAATCTAGGCAGAAGGCCTGGGAATGAGCTGACTTGCTGAGGTCATATATTACATAATAGTCTCATGGCCAGACTTCGCAAGGAAGGAAGCCTGGCCATGAGACTAATCACATACATGGCCATAATTAAAAGCGTCCCTGGGACGGGCCTTCCCACCCCAGCTGTTTTCTCATAACTGTGGAGCCTGCCTGCCCTTTTCATCTATTCTACTAGTCAAAATGCAGGTATCGTGGAGTGTGCCTTTGCAAGAAGGTACATCGTACTGGTACTGTTGCATTGCACATTTTGCATGTGTAGTGATAAAGTGGACAATGTTGAAGTGTATAATTCTGAGAAATGCTTCAGCACAGTTTATGTGTCTTGCTGACTCCTGGCCAGCACTATAATTATAGCGGTCTAGCCTCCCCAGTTTTGTAGCCTCGTTCCCAGGCTCTCCAAACTCAATGATGCAGAACGGAACGAAAAGCCTGGTATATTTTGTAACGTAATTACATGAAAACATGGACACAATATCATGTGAATGGACAGGATAGACAACAGCTGCATTTTTATCCATTCTGTTCTGCTTCATTCAGACGGGAGAACCTGGGAATGAGGCTACTAGTTTTGCCGCTATTTCGGAATGCAGTCATGCGATGCAGATAATATTTTCCCATGCTAGCCAGTCTCTAAGATATGCATATCAGTGATGCTGGGAAGGTCTAGCCTCGTTCTCAGGCCTCCCTGCTGAGCGAATAAAGCAAGTGCGGGAAGGCCTGGGAACAAGGCTAGGGAAGGTCTCTGTCTGCAATGCATATCCAGGGCTTAGCCATGGCTGACTGTGCTGCTTGGACTTAGCATTCATATGTTGATCATGCTGTGGGTCTCCAACACTCATTGATGTCTCTAGCTGCAACATATTTTCAAGGATCAGCCATGGCTGCTATAGGAGAGTGGAGAGACGGGCTATGCTGCTTGAACTCACATTCACATCACTCAATTGTGCTGTTTAGCACTCATATCTAGAGACGACACAAACTCTACCAACCTGAGAAGCTTTCCTTGGTAAACCTCGTCCATTTCTGACTCGTGTGCCACAATTTCATATATGGCATCCATATAACTACCAGAGACGCCATTTTGAACATGCGCATTGCCCCCTGAGGTCAACAGGCAAGATGTACATACCAAGTATACACAGACAGGGGGCACAACACGTGTGGGAACACAGCCACTCAGGCTTGCCCCAATAATTAAAAACCTACTCAGGACAAGTATCAACTAAACAAATGCACTGTACATTACTCAGCAGGACCACCATGATTTAGGAATCCTAAAGTTCTATATTACTCACCATAGTAAATAGGTGCAGCGTGTTGTCGATGACGGCTAGGTTGGCCCGCACCCCTTGCTTGCCAATGAACCCCTTGAGAACCAGGCTACCTCCCTCCTGGCTCAAACAGCCACTAGCATTGGCATTCCAGGAGGGGATGGCTTCTGTGGGTCCCTCCCCTGTGGAACTGGGACTGGGACTGGGACTGGAGAGGGTATAGCTTCCAGTACTGTTGTATGTGACGTCAACCTCAAAGGCTATAAAGCGAGAGAAGTAATTACACAACCCCTCAACATGGCTCTTGCTTTCACTGAAACTTATTCCCCATACATATGTACACAAAATGGCTGCCCACTCCCCCACTCGTGCAACTATTGCGGACACCCTTGGGACCAGCTCCGGCGTCCTCATTACAGGGGGTGTCCTTATTTCAGGGATCAAATAATACACAGTCATATGAAGTTGGGAACAAAAAGTGATGTTCTTATTAGCGAGGTATCGGGTCCTGGTTAGAGGAATTCCACTGTACATGTAAAACCTGGAGTATAGCATGTCTAACATACATTGTACTACACCCTCTAAGTACATTGGTCATGCACTGGAGTACCCTGAGGCTCAATCCCAGGCTCCACTCCCCAGGTTTTATCGCACTGTGTAATGAGTGGAGACTGGAACAAGGATAGAGTATTTAAGGCATGAGTACCACTCTCCCTCCTCATTATAACCCACTACTGCCAATAACCCCACCCCTTTTCCCACCCTCTTCCTGTGACAGCAGGGTGACTCTCCTCCTGTGTCTCGTGTTCAGTCTGCCTCCAGAACAACCAGAGAAGGGGGAGAAAGGGTCGTGTTTGTAGGACTGTGAGTCAGTATTCTGCCACTGCTCCAGTGCCAGGAGAGCCAGAACTCCCTCCATCTTTCTTTGATCCGGGAGGGCAGTCTTGGCTGGGAAGAGCTGAGGCTCATGTTGCTAGGGGAAACAAAGGGAAAAGGAAGCAGAGTCAAGAGCATATATAATTAACAGGATACTCATAATGGATTTCACTTATGAAAGCAAAAACCAAAGACAATGGTATAGAAGCTTGTGAAGGTGGTCTTTAATTAAGTAATTTGGAAGGTTAAACCAGGAGGCTCCTGTTAAACTTAACCACCTAAATTAGTCTCCAATCCACAGGGGGGTTTTCATATGTAATAAAAAAAGCACTAAATGTGAAAAAACAACAATTGGGGAGTGGAGACTGGGAATGAGAATGTACTTTTAATTTGTACACCACTCTCCTACAAAAATCCAGCTTCAAGAAGGTACATGTATATTGTAAAACAAGGCTTTGTTTCTCATTGGGAGTGTGTGGTCTTCAGTGGGAGTGTGTGGTATAAAATATTCATCACAGGTTATACCCATGAGATTAACCACCTCCATTACGAAAACAGTCATTCATCACTGGTCTCACAGGTAAAAGGCAACCTGTGCTGAATCATCACAGGTTTCTTTACCACCCACCTCAATGAACCCGGTGTGGACGTCTCCCTCCTGGAAGCTCTCATGTGAGGCCAGCCTCCCAAGGAAGTCCACATTAGTGCTCACCCCGGCAACCTACAAGTGAAGAATTAGAGACACTGTCACCGACCCTAGAGGCATAAACAGGTAAACAGACTAAGATGGCTAAGATTCCAGTGATTACTAGCCAATGACAGTCACCAAAATTGGTCATTCTGGTCCAGCAAGATAATTCAAACTTGTCAAGCTCTTAACTGCCTCCTTGTTTAGTTCGTTCAAGATACAGCTGCTGTCCATAAACAGTTCCCTCCTAACCTGGTAATGCTTTAGGGAGTCCCCAAGTCTCTTCAGTGCAGACCTCCTGTCCTCGGCCCATACCACCAGCTTGGCTATCATGGGGTCATAGAATGTGGTCACCTCGTCCCCCTGTCTCACTCCCGTGTCGATCCGTACCGAGCCCGAGACCTCAGACGGGGGCACCAGGTGGTGGAGCAGACCCGGACTGGGAAGGAAGTCCCTGTGGAATGGGAATGAAACTAACTCACATCAGGGTTACGTAATTTACCTCGTGCATAGCTACATGTATAGTCATGTAAACTCAGTATAAACTACCTGTCAGCTATTTATTATACTACATGTACATATAAATACACCCCCTAAACTTCATCCCAATCCCCCAACCATACGTACACTTACACTATACATACATTTCTTAATGGGGCACAAGTAGTAAAACTTGGTACATGTACAAATGTACATGTACTTGTACCTGTACAACATGTAGTTTGATGAGGTGGTCATGAGTATTACCCTACATCTCTACTTCATTACAGAAAAAATAAGTCTCATTCCCAGGACCTTCCATCTTTGGGATTGAGAATGAGACCAGCTGGAACTCAATTTCATTCCCATGCCCTTTCATCCTCTGGACTAGGATAATGTCACCCTGCGTCTTGCTAGAATGAGGTTTGTACTCACGTTCCACTGATTGGATTCTCAGCATATATCCTAGCCTCAAAGGCGTGGCCTCTCAGTCTCAAATCTGATTGGCTGATGGGTAGTCTGGCGCCAGCTGCTACTCTTATCTGCCAGTCCACCAGATCCGTGCCCGTTATCATCTCCGTGACGGGGTGCTCTACCTGAGTGTGTGTGTGTGTGTGTGGTTGTATCTGAAGTTGTAACTCTCACATGATGTTTCACTCATTCGGACGAGTAAGGTCACAGTAATGAATCTACAAAAAAAATGGTCAATCAAATTCACAATACTGCTGTTTTAGCTAACCCTACAAGGAACATAGCGGTAGCACTAAAACCACAAAAATGTAATTAACGCGTATCATCGATCGACATACATGAGTAGCTGATACGCTAGTCTAATGGCGTCTTTTGAGCCATCTGGCTTATAACAGCGACATTCACTGGAGAATGATCTACCAACAAAACACTCGAGCTATCATACGAGACAATTGCGAAAAACTTTGGACGTTTTACTTCCTAAGCAACTAATTAGCGCAACTGCAATGTGCTGAAAGTATTTCTACATATATAAACTGTAGCAGGAGTGCATAATGACGTCATTATGCACTCCTGACTGTAGTATGGTGCAAAAGACTCCTCATGAACACTATAACAAAGAGGACCTTCCTCACCTGAAGTCTGGTGTTCATCTCCATGAAGTAAAAGTTCTGGTCAGCATCCAATATAAACTCCACGGTACCTGGAAATGCAACAGTGTGAAGATAAAGACAGAATTTCTTTCACTGTTTCCCGTAAAGGGTGGAGGTCGCAGGGGAAGGATTCCTGTGCAAGGCTAGAGGCTAACCTGCGCCCACATAGCCTACAGCTTGGGCTGCTCTGACAGCTGCTGACAAGATCTTCTCTCTTACTTCTGGCTGCAAGCCAGGCTGGTGAATGTGTGTGTGCATGAGAGAGAAAGTGTGTGTGTGTGTGTGTGTGTGTGTGTGTGTGTGTGCATGAATAAATATTGCATCATCATTTACAATGATGCACTAATGATGTCATTCATGGGCATTAATTAGAGCAGTAAGCGTCTCGTACAGCTGGTGCCTCCTCAATGATCTTCTGGTGTCTTCGCTGCACACTGCAGTCTCTCTCAAACAAATGAATAGTGTTGCCATGCTTGTCCGCAAAGATCTGGACCTCCACATGCCTGGAGAGAAGATACAGAAAGCTTATTTCACAGTCGTCAAAAGTGAGGTAACCATACTGGAAGCGGTACTAGCCTCGTATCCAGGCCTCCACACTCCAGGTAATTGTCTTACAGTAAAAGTTATCCCCAGCCTCCATCCCACCTGTGAATGAGGCTAGGTCCTCATAAGAGATAATCACAATCACCTTGGCTTGCTCACAAATTTCTCCAGCAAGACTTTCTCGTCTCCAAAGCTCTTCAGTGCCTCACTTCGGCATGAAGCTAACAAAGACTGGAAGTCGCTTGAGCTGTGCACGATACGCATGCCCTTCCCTCCTCCCCCCAGGTCTGCCTTGATCATGATTGGGTAGCTGTGAAGAAGGAGGGAGGGGGAGGGAGGGGGGGGAGGGAGGGAGGGAGGGAAGGAAGGAGGGAGGGAGGGAAGGAGGAGAGAGAGGGAGGGGGGGAGGGAGGGAGGGAAGAAAGGAGGGAGGGAGGGAGGGAGGGAGAGAGAGAGGGAAGGAAGGAGGGAGGGAGGAGGGGAGGGAGGGAGGGAGGGAAGGGAAGGAGGGAGGGATAATATACATTAGCCAAACTGGAGATTACGACCTTTAGTCAGATGCTAGGATCAATAGTAAAGCTACTACAGCTCTTGCCAGTATGACGTATGTGATACAATGCACATACATGTACTTCATTCCAACATACCCCATGCTGTTGGCCTCGGCACTCAGCCTCTGGTCTGACTGGTCCTCACCGAAGTAGCCCGGCACAACAGGTACCGAAGACTTGCTCATAATCTCCTTGGAAACCCTGGGGTAGGTTGGAGGGAGTTGGATAGTAGACTTCATAAATGCCACGTCAACGATTTAGACATGTGATTCCATTAACAGAGACATGTAAATGCACACACACACACACACATACCTCTTGGTACCCATCTTCTCAATGGCGGTGGGAGGCGGTCCGATGAACTCCAGTCCCTCTCGCTGGCATAGCTCGGCAAAACCCTTGTTCTCTGAGAGGAAGCCGTAGCCAGGGTGGATAGCCTGTGGGAAAATAATCTCATAGTTAAATTAGCCAATTACAGCACTACCAGTGGGGTAAACAGTATTTTGATCGCTCAAAATTCATAACAATTTAAAAACGCCGTGGAGCTATAAAGGGGGTATTTTTTATTGTTCATATTATTGTATATTTGTAGTGTTATACTTGGAAGGATCGAATGCAGTACAATGTCACTTATATCAGGTGGTGCCAACAGTACAGTAGGGTAGTATTCCAGACCACCCTCGCCAGGAAATGAGATTACTGTGTGGGCTGACCTGTGCACCTGTTGCCTTGGCAACTTCTATGATCCTGTCTTGCCTGAGGTAGCTCTCACCGGACGGGGGAGGACCAATGCAGTGGGCTTCATCTGCCTGAAGAGACAAACGAGAGAATGCCATCACAAGAGCTACAGCTGCAACAAATATTATTTCTCACCAAGGCCACATGCATGGCACTCCTGTCTGCCTCACTATAGACTGCCACAGTGCGAATCCCCAGCTTGTGGGCGGTCTGCATCACACGGCAGGCTATCTCCCCACGATTGGCCACCAGCAGCTTGTCAAACAGGGGCACATTTTCACCTACAAAAAGAGAGAGAGAGAGGGTTGTGTGGTAAGTAAGAAAATTTTTTAAAAAGTTTATATGATTAGAAAATTGGGCCATTACGGTACAAAGTGCATGGCACCCACCACTCCTGAATCTCGAGGTTAGGCATCCAGCAGTAACTAAGGTGTTTGATGTTTATTATAGATAGTAGCAGCGATTTTAGTAATGATTTTAAATGGCCAAGTGTGATGGCGAAGAGGGGTGCTCCACAGCTGGAGTAAAGTGTGACTGGAGCGACGACCTTGCCATTGAGCTAGACCATAGATGAAGCTATATTATCTATGGCTAGATAAAGCAATTTTGCCACTGCAGTTGTTGTGATCTATATTCCTATTTCTTATTTTCATTTTTAATCTGACCTACTGACCCTTAATTGTTTCACCGGGCAACGCGAGAAACAAATCAATTTGGAATGGCGCAACTATCAGACCTTGCAAACTGTTGTCTCCCCAGAGTTAGTCATCAGTAAAGGTCCCAGTAGTTGCTATAAACACTCACCTGCAGTATCTGAGAGCCGCCTTCCCCAGTAGAGCCTACGGAAAGGAGAGATCGTTGTGTAAACATGAAGACTGTGAGCACAAACTATGTGAGCATTTGATGAGGTGCATCGGGAATCGAGCATAAAAGAAAAAAGCTGATCCAACATACTCATTTAGGTTGAGTTATTCTCTGTCTGCACTCACCTCTGGACGGCCCTGGGGTACGCGTGTCTGCGTAGACTGCCTACCAGTAGCAGTCGGACTGCTGCCATCTTTCTCGCTATTAAATACCGCAAGAGAAGGGTTACGTTTGCTGGTAATTAACCCTGAAAAGAGGAACAAATTCTGTTGCTATAGCAACGAATAAACTTCGTCTTCCTGGGCCAGTTTAGGCAGTTACAGGAATGTAATCCTCTGCGGTGACATGTGGTGAGTGAAAAAGATTATCTTGTGGCTAACATAAGCCTAAGGGCTAAAGGCAGCCCCTCAGTTTTGGAAGGATCAGTAGCCATGTGATGGAACGGTTCTCTCTGTTCTGAATCAGGTGATTTAATTTGATTGATTCGTCTATGCACGATTTCAGTCTATAAGTCTACCATTGCTACCTACTTGCTGGCATGGCAACAGCCTACATCCAACATCATGTGATCCAGATCCCAGCCATGAAATCCAACTACAGCTGGAAGATGAAGTCCTCAACCACGCTCCCAGCGGCTGGAGACACACCCACCAGAACCACACCCACCGGCCCACATGGCGCAGAGCAGTGAGTACATGGAGAATAAGCCCACCCCCCTTCCGGTTTCGGTACCAGACCAGTTTCCACAGTCTGATACTGAGACTACCCTCCTTCAAATTCGTGGTAGAATTATATTATTCCGCGGGCGGGCGATACATCAGCAATCAATTAGCAATACAAACGGACGCGGTTGTCAGTATAAACAAACACTTAACTAGAACGGTGCGGGCGGAGTACCAGAAACAGAAGTACAACTTGGAGTGGTTAGTGTTCATGTGCATTCATATGGCTGCTCGGTCTTGTGGCCATGCCTCTCTCAAAAGCAAGGCGTGGCCTGTGAGGCTAACAGCTGTTACCATTAAACATTGGTCTGGTTGTACTGTGACATACAGATGAAAATACCCCATCACTTCCACCTTCTTCCTCTCCTCCCTCACCTCCCCCTCCTCCCCCTCCTCCCTCCTCCCCCTCAACTTCCCCTCCTCCCCCCTCACCTCCCCCTCCCCCTCCACCTCAGACTGGCCAGACTGGAGGCAGCAGTAGTGATACAGAGATGGTGGATGAGGGTCAAGAACAGAAGAATCTTCCGCCTGCTCAAAAAGGCCATCTGTGCCGCTGTGAGTTACCTACTGACACTGCATCATCTGGACATGCTAATGGTCAATTAACTTTCTGTACATGTGATTTTATCCCCTCCTGTTAGGAACACTCGCTGACGCAGGAGATCCTCCGCAAAGTGAGCCCACTGGAGGCTGGGCTGCTCAAGGACCCTGCCATGCAGGCCAGGGTAAAGTTCAGGTGAGAGATACACAGCACTGTGAGAGTATATAGCTAACGATGTCCTCTGGATCTCTTGAATGATACAGACGTCATACTGGAGTCTGTTCCAAACTGCTCTGTTCCAAACTTCTTGAATGATGAGGACAGTCACCAGTGAATTCTGCGCTGTAAATTCCTTGAGTAATAAGGACATCACATTTGAAGTCCTCGCATAATTAGAAGACATAGACATATTCCTTGAACACTATGGACAACATAGAGGTCCTTGCCCAGTACACCAATTCCTTGAAAATAGAGATGGCACAGTTGAGGTTCTTGCATAATCAAAAGTCAAGGCAGAGTCCTTGAATAAAAAGGACATTATACTGCACTAACTCTTCCTATGAGGCAGTGCATCTCTTGTGCTTACACTGCAGTACGTATCGTAACCTCACTGCAGGTTTGGAGGCAGTCGGTTTCCCCCAGCCATCCTCTTCAAGATCTTCATCTCTTCTAGCGGAGGGGGCAAAGTGCAGTACATCAGCGGCAAGAAGATGATCAAACCAGCTTCCGAGGTGCACATACACACACATACACACATAACACACATGCACACACGCTGATACAAACACACATACACATCAATAGATATACTGGAAGTGTGCGTCCCAGTCTGAGGCACTATGACTATTACTAGGCCTTGCCCCTCTGATAAATTAGTCACTACTGGCAGAAGAATATAGCCTTCTTCTTGCCTCCTTGTACACCTCCACCCCCAGGCAGCGGAGGATGCTCGGCGACAGATGGGTAACCGTGTGTTCTACGACCAGCTGCTGCAGGACGCCTGCCGGCACCACCACCTCGGGGTGACGGAGGAAGTCGACGTCACCACGGTGAAGGAGTACATGCAGTACGTGGCCAACGTGGACGAGAGCCCCGCAAGTGCCGGTGGCAGAGAGAACACCTGGAGGAAGCTCAACCTGGAAGGTGGAGTGAACCGCCGGCATAGTAAAGCACCTAGCACAGCAGAAGTGGGTAGTGTTCTGCCTCATTCCCAAGTCACATGGAGAAATGGATTCCTTTACATTGCCTGGGAGGGAGGGAGAAAGGGAGGGAGGGAGGGAGGGAGGGTAGTATTGCTGTTTTAGAGCCGAGTGGCATGGAGCAATTATGCAGCCCTCCGTATACTGGTAGTCCAAATCATCAGCGATTGGCTAAGCATGATGAGAATTTCAATTATCACTGAGTAAAAGAATTGTCTATTTGATCCACTAAGCCACTGTATGGATGCAATAAAGATGTAGAGGTAGTGGATGGTAACATTGCCAACTTTTGAGGATACTGTCTTGTCGAGATCTAATGTGCAATGGATACTGCCGCTTTACTGTGTAGCAGTCCGAAGTGTCATTGCCTGATCTCTCCTCCCTCCCCCAGTCCTCCCACGCCACAGCTTTCTGTACAACATTGTGGACTTCCTGGGGAAGGCGTGGCAGCCCGGGGGGATGTCCCTGCAGCGATTGCAGAGCTTCACCCGGCCTCCCACCCAGTACGAACAGATTGAGCACATCAAAGCCGTCTCCTCCCTCAGGTGAACACCATGTGAACACTGTGTTAGGGAGGGAGAATGGGGCTAGGTAACATCTAGAGCTTGGCTAGCCTCATTCCCAGGCTTCCCCGTTCCGTATGTGTTACGTAATGTGAGTGAGCAAAGCGAGCGAGAGGAAAGCCTGCTTTTCATACTGCAAGCGACAAAAGTTAGGTGGAGGCCTGGAAACGGGCCAGGTCATGGGCTCCTGGTTTCATTCATACACTCTTATTGGATTTCATGATGATAGCCCGCTGAAAGCGGACAGGTAGCTACCATGATTAGTAAGATAACATCAAGTTTAGCCTCTGACCACATCAGCCACGGAGAAAATTGGGACGGGAAGGCCTGGGTATGAGGCTAGAGTCCCCTGATGCACAGGATATTGCTATCACACGCTGAATGGTAGTCAGGTTGCTGGACTAACGAGGCTAGCTGGACTGGCTATAAGCACTAATGCACTTTGAACATCACACAATCAATGTGTCGCCAATACTGTCTACTGCTATCTCAAGAGAGGTTTATGAGAAATACAACAGTTGTCCATATGCGTATCCATTTCTACCTCATCCATTGCTACTCATTATTCTTCCCTCCCCCCTGCCTTCCTTCTTTCTCTCAGTCCCCACCGGCTGTCCCCTCGCAAGCCCCCTCCCTCCCACGACTCCCGTCCCTCCTCCTGGGGTCGAAGGTCACGGCAGGCCCAGCAGAGAGCAGCTAGGATGAGGAAGGCGTATACTGGAGGGGATGAGGTATATATTCCATGCCTGTCATAGTTTTGTTTTCCATTCATAAACTAAAGAAATGCTTAATGGATTGATAAACAATTACTAAGAATTTGTACTTAGCAATTATTTTATGCACAGGCTATCTGCTTATAGTTTTAGTTTTGGCCTTGTATTCTTTCTTAGCTACTGGCTACACTTAGCTTCATTCTCAGGGTTGGAACAAGGCTATGATAATGATTGCTAAGATATCTTATGGTCTCCACAGGGAGATGAAAGGCCCGGCAGTGAGGCGAGTGTCCCGGACATGGACGCTGCAGACGCTGGAGCCCTTTCACCTCAGGCTGGTACCATGGGCAGTGTGACTGACAGAGAGAGAGAGGGGAGGGAGAGTGTGGTAGAGGTGGAGGCAGAGGAGGATGAGTGGGAGAGAGAGGCAAGCGATCTCTATCAGTGGACACAGGAGTTGTCCTTCGAGGACGTCAGATAGCATTGTGTGATTATGTTATGACAATATTCTCTGTTTAATGAACCTTTGGCAGTCAAAACCGTAAGAGCAGCTGCTACCAATAAACAGTGGGGTGAAATTAAAGGTCTGGTGATGGGTTATCACCAGCTTCAATATTCAGTGGTTTTATATATAGCATATAAACTGGATTTTCTTCTGTGTGATTAAGACTTTATTTTGCAACCCGTGCGCTTTATGCATTTGGCTTCAGGTGAAATGCTGGTAAATTAATTTAGCAATTACAGTACATTACTGCCATTACCAGCTAATTAACATACCACACAAAACCTTAATACTTGTATAAGTTACTTTCACTTTAAATATTCCATGCACACTTTGTTCTGATAATGGTACAATAACAAATCTTTCCCTTCTTGATGTCATAAGCAAATCAGTTACGAATTACAAACTTGGGAAGTCAAGCATAAAATAAGCAAAATTAACCTAGGCATACCACTCAAATATGTTAATTGGTCATTTACAAAAATAAATCATGTCTAGTACAAGTTCATGTCTAGTACAAGTTTCATAACATGCATGAAAATCTATATACCCAATGACATTCTGTACAAAGTCATTACAAAAGAGTTCAAGGCCGCGTCCTTTTTATTTAGCTAGACTGTAAAGTTGATCGAAATGCTCCTGTGGCCCATTCCAGGCCGACCACACCCAATTGGCCTGATCCTGATTTGATGATTTCCAGGCTCCAAGTTGATCAATCTCACTGGACTGGAACCTGCAAGCAGTGGAAACAGCTCCAATTCAGTGAACAAGAAATGCTGGCTTCACTAGATTCAATAGAGAGTTTTTCATTGACATCATCTTACGTCATTTGCATCTAACAACTGTTGCTAGGGCGCCATCTTGGTGGGCAGCAAATAGCAGCATGATGCGCATAAGGACAAGGATGTAGCTCTCGTACTGACAGTATAGACAGCAGATTCACTCAATTTATACCGTCTGAAAACTAATTCACAGCAATAGTTGAGGCGCTGAACGCGTAGGTTCCAAGCAGCTGTTGATTCTGAGATCGCTGTATAACGTACTATTCTAGCTTCCATTTATCGCCCACGCATGGTGGGTAAAAACGGACATAAACGGAAAATGACACGGTCGTCATGCAGGATGTGACGTCAAGTGAAAACTCTCTATGGACAGGCTACTTATTATAAGACAACAGTACTGCAAATATGCACTCACTAACATCCTTTCATAATACTGTATAAACACTTACGGTTGCAGATTTATTCTAGCTAGTGGTTTAACTTACATGGTGAGTACTGCTCTCCATCTAGTCTGCAGCGGAAACCGGTAGGGTTGCCAGTGTTCCCAAACTCTACGGAGGCAGAGTTGCCAAACACAGTCACACGACGGTTGATGGCAGTTACTGTGCAGAAGTCATTGTTCCCCAGTATCCACAGTCCAGCACGAATCACTGCTCTTTCACCACTGATATCCTTGGCTATCACTCGGAGCACGTACTCTCCAACAGGAAGGTCAGTGAATGTGATATTGCCACCGGTACCTGCATAACATGAAACCTAGCATTACTATTAGTAAGTAGAAGAATCTTACTAAAATATTTCTATGCTAAGTTCTGCCTCATCTATCTGTGCCTTCTCGTCGTTGTGACACCCCAGCTTTGTGCTAGGAAGGAAATAATATGGGTAATGACAAGTACCGTATTTCCGCGATCAGATGCCACCCTCCATTAGTCGCTGCACTCGAATTATAGCCGCACCTCTGGACGTGCCGAACGAAATAGACGCCGCCCTCCAATACTGGCTGTGGCTAGTATTCGAGTAGCATGCGAAGAAACCTCGTGACTGCAGACATAGCAAATTGATACAGTATACAGTGTAGTTTGACATACAGCTTGGAATAGTTAGTTAACAGTCCTCGAGGAGAACTTCGTTCGCCTCCAGCTCGTCTTCGCCTCCGTGAAAATGGATTGGAGGTGCCGCGTAGTTACTGTTTTACAGCAAAGCAATGGCTGATCAAGAAACTTGAAGTTCTGCTTCAAAACTGAGTCACAGCATTATGATTCTAGGCTCAACTGGCTTTTCTGAAAGCCCTCATTTTTACAAAAGATTTTTACTCGATGCATGCTGAGTTTAATAAATGCCGCCCTCCATTAGTCGCCGCCCTCGAATAGTAGCCGCGGCGTCTGATCGCGGAAATATGGTAATAGGTTTATCGTTAGGTTGGGTTTGTTAATGATATAAGTTTAGAATGGGATAGGGCTTATAGTAGACTTAGATGAATAGCTAGTAAATGAGTTCTTATGCCAGCACTAATACCTTCACTTCCACACATACACACACTCAGTATATTACTAGGTATACGCAAGCGCACTATGCCTCGCGTTCACTATTAGATGTAGACATGCACTGTATGGAGGGGAGAGGCTTGTGGTCACATGCAAACAGTTGTGGGGTTTCGTTGTAGTTTGCTGACATCGTCACACGGGGTGCGTACTGGGGCGGGGTAGCCCCCCGGATGCACACGGGGTGCGTACTGGGGCTGGGTAGACCCCGGATGCACACGAACCGATTATTTTCGCGAGTCAGCCAGTCGCGAGAATAAGAGCTTAACAGGGAATGCTAGAGCAGCTACGAGAAAGCGACTGACATCCAGGAGAATGATGTCGCTCAACTGGCTTTTCTGAAAGCCCTCATTTTTACAAAAGATTTTTACTCGATTCATGCTGAGTTTAATAAATGCCGCCCTCCATTAGTCGCCGCCCTCGAATAGTAGCCGCACAAATTTGCGTGCTGAAATAAATAGTAGCCGCGGCGTCTGATCGCGGAAATATGGTAATAGGTTTATCGTTAGGTTGGGTTTGTTAATGATATAAGTTTAGAATGGGATAGGGCTTATAGTAGACTTAGATGAATAGCTAGTAAATGAGTTCTTATGCCAGCACTAATACCTTCACTTCCACACATACACACACTCAGTATATTATTACCAAAACACTTACAGTTCTGAGTAATATCAAAGACTGGCTGAGCCAGACGAGAACTGCGCCCAACCAGATTGCAAGTGAGTAGCACATTTGGTCCAGGCATGTTGGTTCTAAACTGAGCATTAAGTGTACCAGTACCATCCACTTGTGGGGTGTTATTGATGAAATAAAGATCAAGTTCCTCTGTGGAGTAAAGCAACATAGAACATTACGTTTGTGAACAGCTACAGTTATGCCATATCCCTATACCTTGAGTAGTGCATGAGGCGTTCCTGCTCTAATAAAAAGTACTTTTACCAGCTAGATATGCACAAGAAAAATGGATGCCCAGCCGGTAAAACAGGGAAATATCTTGTGTTGGCAATGCTGCTGTAGTGCTTACAACACTGACCATGCACCTGGTGGAGCTTGTATGGTTTGCAGTCAGAGGACTTTCCCTTTGGATGTAACAGCCAAAAGTGTGAAAGTATTTTATGACGACTTCCCAATTTTTTGTACCAGTTGTAGATACACATACACCAGGCATAGGCCAGCACCAAGCACATGCACTATGTGCAGTTTCACCCCACATAATTTAGACTGCCTATATATACAGAGTTCTTACCCCTGTGTCTTTCTAACTCTTCACATACACAATGGATCCTATTTGACAGAAATGGTGGCTGGGCTTACCGTCATCATCAGTGATGACAACGGTGGTGGTAAATGGAAACACAGTTGTGGCTGTTGATCCTGTAATGGTGATGGTTTCATCCCCCTCCTCAAGTACATCATCAAGGATTGGAATAAAGCAAGACCGTGTGGTGCCTAGACCACTCCCAGCAGGAAATGCCAGCTGACATACTGTGTTGCTGTAGTCAACATCCACTGGAGGTAAACAGTATTATTTTAAGGCTGTGGGATTACGAAGTAGCCATGCACATTCTGCATTAAACTATCTTACCTGTAGCTGTACCGCCATCAGTTGTTTCAACAGTCACTTGAACGTCTGTAGTCAAGTTTCCCTGTCTAATTTGGACAATAACTTCTGCCTCAGCATTAGCAAGCTCATCCACACTGTACACTGATGAAGTGAAGCTGAACAAAGCTAGAAGAGAAAGTTCAGCATTTAACCACTCAGCACTTCTAAATGTTTTTGCAGAAACTAATGCAGTAATGTACCAATCATGCAAGTTTATACTAACTGAATGCTTAGCCGCAGTAATCATCAGACGAATGAAGTGAACTTCTACCCCCTGCACATATATTGTACACTAATTATGTTTTAGCCCATTGCGTATGGAATTTGGCCTCAGAACAAGCAGGCAGACATACAAACAAAATACACCACATATATATCAGTGCTATGTCTTCCTAACTTTATATGCATAATGGATCCTATTAATTTTGACAGAAACAGTGGCTGAGCCTACCATCATTATCAGTGATGACGACAGTGGTGGTGAATGGAAGCACAGTTGTGGCTGTTGATCCTGTAATGGCGATGGTTTCATCACCCTCCTCAAGTACGTCATCAAGGATTGGAATAAAGCAGGAACGTGTGGTGCCTTGACCACTCCCAGCAGGAAATGTCAGCTGACATACTGTATTGCTGTAGTCAACATTCACTGGAGGTATTTTAAGGCTATGGGATTACATATAATATGCGGTAGCCATGCACATTTGGCTTTAAACTTCATACCTGTAGCCGTACCACCATCAACTGTTTCAACAGTTACTTGAACATCTGCAGTCAAATTTCCCTGCTCAATTTGGACAGTAACTTCTGCCTCCGCGAGTTCTTCCTCAGCATTTATAGCACGTTCAACCACATTGTAGACCAATGAAGTAAAGCTAAACAAAGCTAGGAGAGAAAGTTCAGCATTTAACCACTTAGCACTTTCAAACTAATACAGTCATTCAGCTAATCATGAGAGTTTATACCCAGCTTGCAGTAACCAGCATGTATATTGCAGGCTAGCTAATTAGGTTTAGCCCATTGCAAGGCAAAGACAGTCAGCCTAAACATCTACTACTCATAGCCAGTTACACAGACAGGTAGCGTTAATTTAATGTATGTGCATGCAATACATGCCCAAATCTTATATGTCCATATCATCCATCCTACGGCTTGTTAATATTCAATTTCTTGAAACTCTCGTTTGCATCGCTCGATTGTACCGTCTGTGTCCAGCGCTCATATCTCTACTTATACAACGGGTACACAAACTCTACTAACCTGGGAGCTGTAGTAGGCCTTCCTTGATAAAACTATGTGGTAGACTTGTCCAACTCTCTGACTCTTCGTGTGCTACAAGTTCGAAGACGGCATCCCTGTAACTGCCAGAGACACCATTTTGAATACGTGCGGGCCCCCCGGGACAAAACGTGACCCACAGATATAGATATATATATGTATATATATAAACGATAGCTGAGATTCTGATGCCCATACGTCGCGATTATTGGCCTCACTGCGCTTGGTAATTACATAGAAACTAGCTGAGATTCTGAGCCCATACATGTATGTCTTTGATTATAGTCCTCACTACGCGCTCGGCAATTACAAGGAAGCTGTTTGAAATCATTGCTGCTATAGTCAGTTCTCTATAGCCTAGCTGGTTCAGAAAATGTAAGTATAGCTACGGTAATTTTATTCTTGGTTACCAATTTGGAAGTCTGTGAGTTCAGATGTCATATGAAGCCTGGGGATACCTAACATGCTATCATTTCTGCAGAAACACACATGTGCACCTGTATGCTGTTACTACAGTAGTGATAAGGACAGCTGTCCACTATGTAGTTAGTGGTGTCAGCCCAACTGCTTCATACCTATTTCTTCATCAGTTGGCTCCACTCCAGTTGTGCTGATTCGAGAAATTGGGTTTCCACTGTTGTCAGAACTTCCAATAATTTGTATCTGGAAGGGTTGACTAGGGGTCACAAAAGGGGTAGTGTACTCTCCATCACCGATATCTGTAAGATTGAGCCTCTGAATTGTGTCACCATCAATGGTAAGCAAAATGGCTTCAGTGAACCTTGTTCCTTCAAAATTGCCTTGGAGTTGAATGAAGAGTACAAGCATTTCACCTGTGAGAAGTATAAAATTTAATGATAAAGTTGGATAGTAACTGTAGGATGTAACCAAGTACATGTATATAAGTGTCACTGACCTGCTGTTGCTGCTAATTAACGACTAGATAATTGTGACCCCAGTTACATGCACTACTCGGCTCTTCAAGAATATAATTATCTCTAGGAGAGGTACAGAATTGAAATATTTCTGGCAAGACCATTGCATTAAAAATTTTGACTTAAGTTAGAGTCTGTGATATGATTAAAGGCAGCTAGCTTTACCAAACTAAACATTACTTTGTGTGATTACCAAACCAAGGAGAAAAATCAGAGTATGTGATAAAATTAAAGGTAGCTGCATGTATTATAACCCAACATTGATCACCTTCAAGAGGATTCCCTTCGAAGGAAACAAAGCCGAAGTTTGATGTTGTATCGAGCCGATAAAGTGTGTATGTGAAGTCAAGATCACTAACAGCTGTAATCCGGATGCTGTATGATCCAAAAGAGGTCAAGCTTAGCTGCCATTCTCCATACAGTGAACTGTCAGACACATTCACCATAGCAACAAAAGTCTCAGATGTCTGTACTGACACCTGATACACATCAGAGCCCAAATCGCTAGAGTCAATACCTGCACATACAGAATTAGGACTGGGTAGCAGCATGCATATATTGACAGAAAAGAAGAGCTAATTAAGAGGTATTTACAGGGCTTCTAAAATTTGTTGTTGGCAAGTTAATTGATTACTGAATCCTCAGACAAGTGTAACCACTATGGCACAAGCTCACCTCCTGGAGCTGTCACATTAGTGACTGTTATCCCTATTCCGTTTATCGAAATGAGTACTTCACTCACTGACTCGTCAACTGCCAAATTGTACGATCCCGGAGTGATTGAACTTGTCCTATAGAAAATGGTTACTATAGATTGCATTAGAGAGAAGCTGATGAGAGGAGATAGTTGTGAGATTTCAAACTGATCGACGTTCAGAACCTGTCCCCCAGAAATTGCAGCAATTAAAGTGTACACATCATCAACCGCCTGCCTCGGCAAACGCACATGGTGTTGTTTTGGATCATATTGCTCAGTGTCTTGCTGACTTCCTTCTGCTGACCGTTTTCGTCCAAAAGAACAAACTCCAGTTAGAACATAGGTTACCCTAACACCTGTTTCTCTAATCAGAGCTAGTGCTTCAGGTACTCGACCTGGATCACTTGCATCAGCATCTGTGTATACAAATATTGATGACCCTCGCTCACTGGCCCTGATTGCTCGAATGAGAGCACCGATGCTTGGCTCTGGGCAGTCGCCACCTCCAGAGGCTCCGAGGCTTCCTATACCATTCAGGAATTCATCAATATCCTCAGTGACAGTAGTGATACCAGCATCTGTACAAGTGATATCATAGGAAAATGATCAGGATATAAGTCCTATAAGAATAGTTATATAATTATACAGAGGCGTCAGAAGGAAATTAAAAGTGGGGGGACTAAGACAGGCTGCGTAGCAGCCAATTCTGATTTTTGTGGAACATTTTTTTTGAAAAACCAATTTCCACTGGTCAGGAAGCGCTCTCATAGCATCTCATGTACAGTCTTCTATCCAAAGGGGAGCCTTGGAAACTTAAAGGTCACCGGCTAGTAAGGCTTGCGAACGATATCGGTAACTGTGCATGCGTACATAACGTACAAAGTTCAAAGTTTAATCCAACAAGTTCAGCCCCTCTTGTTCAATAAAGGGCGGAGTCTCAACGAAGGCTTGATCCAATTAATACTCAGCAGCCTGCCATTGGTCCACTGGGGTGTTATAAGTGATTTATTTGATTATGCTAGGTGGTTGCCCTCTAGTTACATAATCAGACTAGTAGTGTTGCCTACCGCTACCAATACTTATGCTATGCTGTGTAAGCGTCTGCCTTGTGGTGGCTGCTGTTTATCTTGTTTACTGATTACCCAGGGATATGCAATATTATCTTAAAATGATCAACAACATGCACTCCTGGAACAGCTGTGAAGGAGTCACCATAAGTGCACTTCAAACTTTTGTGAATCCCTTGTGGTTCCAGCATCAATGGCTTGTTAATATTCAATTCTTACTGAATCTTCTTACTGTCCACTCTACTGTCTAGTCACTGCACCAGGGTAATTACTGTGAGCTTAAAACTTTTCTGCAGTGTGGACACAGTCACTGCTATCTTGTAGCTATTATACAGCACCTTGAAATGACTATGAGCTAGCCTGTTATTCGTTCCCTGTTGTGTACTGTGCTGGCTGTATCTGTGATAGTACATGCAGTAGTACAGAGGCAGTCACAAGTCATGTGAGGGTAGTTACACTGCCAATTGTAAAGTATAGCGGGTAAGTAGAAGCAGATGTATATGGGAAATGAGCAATTTGTACACTTCTTTGAAGTCTGGTATACTCAACTTCAAAGAGGTGTAAAAATTGCCCGTTGATGAGGTTCTTGTGTAAAAGTAGAGGAACCTCATCAAGGCCAGCTCTTATGTGCTCAAACATCTGGCCTAGTGTATCACCACCATGCAAGCAGTCAAAACAATTATTTCCTATGCGAAGGATGCAATGGACATATACTATAGCTATGATATCGGAAATTAAAACCATTCAACTTGCTCACATGGGGCTTGCTCTGACTGGCCACAAATGAAGTGAGTGGTGAGCCTGAAAAGGCTGACCACTTATTTAACATAGAATTACCTGGATCATTAAATGGTACAAGGATGAATCTGACTCTTGCATTTCCACCTAGGCTTGCAACGTAATTTTCAAGGAATGCTCTGATCATTGGAATCGTGGCTTGTATCTGTGGCAACTCCTCACCCATGCTACCAGTGGTGTCAATCACATAAGCAATGCTAGCGTCCACCTGATCGAGGTTTAAAAAAGCTGCAAATTTCGTATCATCATCTACTGCTGTGCGGATAGCTTGCAAAATATTAACACTGGCTTGAATTGCAATTGCAGCAGCTGCATCGTGGAGGTTAGCATGAGGGGACCAGTCCAATGAAATTGAATCCTTATTTATTCCTCCGGTTGCTGGGAGATCACTGGAAGGGTCCCCAAACCCACCATGACTGCACTTTCCAGCTGGTTTAGGTATTACTCCGCCTGCAACATTTGTCTGACTTGTATAGTACCCACTAGTCAGGATTTGATTTGCGGCAGGAAGGATGTTGTTATTGCATCTGTAGTAGTGATCAGCTGCTTGTCCAAGTGTAGCACCTGTCCCTGCTGATATAAAGAAGCCTACTTCACCATCTTGCATACAATCTGAACAAGTTGCCATGTTGGGAGAAGCAGTGCTCTGCAGCTGCTGGCCTCGTTCGCCTAAAACCGAGTTGGGCGCACCTTGCCCCATTTCGATCCAGTTGGTGTGACTGTAGAAGTCCTGGAGAGTGTGCAGCATACTACCAGCAAACTCCCTTGCAGTTTCGTAGCTCTCGCTCCGAATATTGTTGGTTATCAGTTCCCGCAACATAATCAGCCTATTCTGGCCAGCCTGGAGTTGTTCCGAGTCAAAATGAGCGGCAGCCTGCGATCCCTCTGGGCCAGTATCCGTTTCTTCGTTCGCTTTGTTGATCTCTTCGATCGCGTCTTCATACCTGGATCTCTGCTCCCCGCTAGACTCGCCGTAATATGCGACTATCAAGTTGTCGGCAGACAGTTCCGACAGAGCATTGATTCGTGCCGTGCTGTCGATGTCTGGGTTTGGATTGTCTCTCAGTAAACTTGCTGACACTTGCAAAATCGCATCTGTAGTTATATTCAGGTGGGTAAGCGACACACCACCCCGAACCTCACCCCCGAACCTGGCTCTTCTTGCAGTGAAATCAGCGAGTCTGTTGGGGGTGAACGCCTCAGAGCAATGGAAATAGTACACTGCCAGTTCGAATAGGAAAAGAATTAAAGCAGTGTGACGAGCCATGACTGGAGCTGGCATGGATCCGTACTCTGCACTTCGTGTTCAGAGGGCCAGGGGTTTGTAATTGTGCACTTAGACTTCAGACCGGATGTAGGGTAGAACTTAGTCTCGTCGATCATAGATTAAGTATAGGATATACCACGTCTACGAGGAGTTTAAACGCAGATAAACTCCGCTAGACGGTTTACCCGAGGCGCAGCCGAGGGTAAACTGTCTAGCGGAGTTTATCGCGTTTATACTCCGAGTGGGCGTGGTATATCCGGCTTATACCATATTGGCCAATCACATTCACTGCACTAATGTCCCTTGACGACAGTCATTTGCACTGTGTTGCCAAGACTCGTCTCTCGAGTTAGCGTGCTATGGATTTTCTTCGCGCTCCGCTAGTCAAGCTTAGCAGCACTGCAACATCTAGTCGGCACGTCTGACGCTCCACCCCTTTTGAGCTCCTCCCTTCAGCGCAAATTGAGAGCTTTCTTTGAAACCTAGGCTGTGCTATAAACCTTTCTTCAACTCACTGTTCAGTCGTTAGGCCAGCGGTCCATTTAATTGGAATTTAAATGTAGTACCGGAAGCGTCCGTAAAGCTGCATTCCAGTCAATAATTAACATGGCGCTTACTTCCTCTCTGTTCCACAGGGCAGATCTCTCCAGAAAGCACCATTTTGAGCCGGAATTGGGCCTGCATGTGTAGAACGGATTATCTACTACACGAATATCTACTTTATTTTGGCGAAACGCAAAGACTGCTGGCGCAACGGCGTCGTCTGTCCACGGCACCGCGAACAGCACTGCGAAACTGGGTCGTGCTGAGGCGGGGTACATTTTGTTCCGCCTGGCCCGATCTCAATGTTCCATATATCGATCTGTAGCCCGAAAAATTTTGTACAACATATATAAAAATGAACCATTTCCACCGGGCAGTTTTTGCACTACACGTGTTTGAAATGCGGACAAATATTCGGTTGCATGGTTGTGGTTGCATGCATCGCAGGTGATCTCCGATAGCTGCAACGCCACGTGGATGTGTTCTACGACAGCAGAATGGCAAGAAGTGAGTGCAGTACAGCTTGTGATCTCTGCAAGGGGAGCCTTGGGTCGAAGCATGTGCACACAGAGGGGTGGCTCCAGGAGCACAAGGACAGGTGTGAGTTTTTGGGAACAGTAGGAGTGGATATGAGCAGCATTGGCTGCATATGCAAAGCATGCAGCACTGGTATCATGCGGGGAACCAAGATGCATATGGAGGGGACACTAGCAATTGATTATAAGCCCCGGTGGTGCAAAGGTAGGGGTAAGAAGGTGGTGTGTTGCATACCATGTTGTGAAACTGAAGCTCGTGTGGCTAAACACCAATTTTCATGGGAAGTGATTTGTGCCTGCTTTGGGGTTGCAGGTGTACAGGAACCTCATGCTTTGCCTCTATGCCAGGCACACTATGCTTATATACACCGTCCATATAAACCAAAGAAATCAGGTGCTACTGTCTGCAAGGTTTGTGGTGTGAAACGCAAACACGAGCATAAGGAGATGACATCTCAGCGCTTTGTACCCTGCCCAGAGCCGAAAAAGGTTGAAACTATTTTACGAGAAATATCGGATGGTGGTTCGTTTTTCAGTGATAATGATTTAGTTTGTTATTCTTGTTACAAATACTGTCAGCAAATGCTTAGCTCAGAAGCATGCACGATTTCGTCAGAAGAAATTATTAAGGATTTACAGGATAAGCAAAAGCATCTTGAGAGTATGATTTCTGCGTTTTGCCCAAAATCTAGTGACTGTTATGTAGATTTAGCATTGTTACAAACAGCATTATATGTCTGCAAGTCAGTGTTGAATGATCGAGCTGTTTTATTTCCTGTCGTGTACAAACACTTTTGTTCGTATCTTCCGAACTCCTCACACATAACAGTGAGTGTTTCAAAGGCTAGAGTGTTATCATTTGTAGGCAATACATTTGGGTGTCTTCTCTCGTCAGTGTGTTCTCATAAGAAGATAGGAACAATGTTCTATCGCACAAAGTCCGATCCATATGTGCTTCTTTCTCATGCTCTTTCAGAACAATCATCTAGTATTGATAGTATTGCCAACAGTCTTAATGAACACAGTAACTACATCAATGGAGAAATTCACAAATTAGCACGTCACCTGTTAACAGAAGCATATAAGGATGAAACACTGACTCAAGCAGTTGATGTAGATAAAATCTTGGAGCACATTTGTCTAGTATCACCTGGTCTGTGGGAGCATATCTGTATACTCACCCGTTCCATTAATGAGTGCAAGGGTAGGAAAGCTGCTGTATGATTCCCCCCGTACTCTGCTGAATTCTTGTCAGCAGTCCTCACCAGAGGAAACCCACAAATACTGGCTTGATACTATCCGAGACACAGTGTGGCAATGCACTGAGTTTGAAGATGACCTTCCACCATCATTTGAAGCACTCTGGAGACATTGGCACCGTTCGTGTTGGGTTAGCAACATGTGGAGTCAGGCTACAAGTGCTCACTATCACCTCTTGCCACTCAATGAGTACGGCTGGAAAGTTAGTGACAATGAACTCTCTATTGATTGGGATGATCCTACAAACATTCAAAAGGTCAGGAACGCAGTACACTTGCTGTTGAAAGGGTGTTCATGCAAGAAAGGGTGCAAAACTAGGAGATGTGGATGCCTAAAAGAGGGAAGAAAGTGTGGTCCCGGATGTACATGTAGCAACTGTGAAAATACACCGTTCACAGGTACAACGCACACTGGGAACGATGAAGTAGAAACAGAGGAGCTGCAGGAAGATCTAGCTTTGAGAGAACAGTATGCAAATCATTTGGTTGATGATGATGACGATGAATGCGATGTTGATGCAGCGGCAGATGAGGATGCAGAACTAGACATGTACGAGCTTGATGAAGATTAGCAAACACTGTGATGGGAGGGAGGGTTGGAGGGCTGGCAAGTAGCAACGGCTCCACGTGCCCCAGCTGCAGCCTGGGATCTGAAAATATACATGCAGCCTTTGCAGCTATACCTTTAGCTACATAGCTCTATTTTCAGATGCAAAGGTTGCTACATACAAGAGCTAAAGGCTCTAGAAAAGGCTCATACATCTAGCCTACGAGCTCATGCATGTTATCTACACTGTTCTCCTTCTTTCTAGATCCACTGTAACTAGATCTAGGTACAAATCCAACTCCTAAGCGCACTTATTGCCCATGCGCTGCATGCATGTTTACTTACCTCTCGTATTGTGGCAACATTTTTATCTGCTTTTTATCCGCGTGTAGTGCAAAAACTGCCCGGTGGAAATGGTTCATTTTTATATATGTTGTACAAAATTTTTCGGGCTACAGATCGATATATGGAACATTGAGATCGGGCCAGGCGGAACAAAATGTACCCCGCCTCAGCACGACCCAGTTTCGCGGTGCGGTTCGCGGTGCCGTGGACAGACGACGCCGTTGCGCCAGCAGTCTTTGCGTTTCGCCAAAATAAAGTAGATATTCGTGTAGTAGATAACCCGTTCTACACATGCAGGCCCAATTCCGGCTCAAAATGGTGCTTTCTGGAGAGATCTGCCCTGTGGAACAGAGAGGAAGTAAGCGCCATGTTAATTATTGACTGGAATGCAGCTTTACGGACGCTTCCGGTACTACATTTAAATTCCAATTAAATGGACCGCTGGCCTAACGACTGTGTTACAGTGTTTCAGAGCATTAGAACTCGAGTGGCGGAACTAGCATTTCGCAACGACAGTGCAAATGAAAATTAATGGTAACTAAACGTGTCCGCGACTATTTATAGCATTGCGCAATAACTACAGGCGATATTTAGCGGAGTATATGACCCGTTATACTCCGCTTTTCAACCAATGAAATACTATTAAAGTGATGTAATATGGTATAATAACCTTTAAACGTAAGGTAAGGCGGGGTAATTTCGGACGGTGTTTAATTTCGGAAACTTCGAAGTCAAAGTTGTGTTATTTTGAGGGATGAATGGCTACACTCTCCGAACTTCCATCGTTGACACTGAGTCTCTGCCTGTATAACATACTGAAGTTCCATTGCAAACCGTTAGTGCAATGGTCAGTTTCGAGCGCTTACTGAGCAGACTATCCCGACCACGCACAAGCCCCCGCCCCATTCGTATTCGTGGTTCCTTAGCTGTCGGTTCCTAGTCGCGTTTTCTAAACGTATAATAGTTTCAACAGGTGCTATCGGGGAACAAATTCTCAAATGTTATGGCATACATACTACGGTATTGCCATACTGAAAGTAAAAAAAAAATCTTTACAACTGGGTGTTCTCTGTCAGGGAAAGTTCTACAAATTCTTGGCATCACACACTACAGTGTTGCTACATATATTTTACTTTTACATGCTAGTATTTTAGAACAAAGTTGACTGAAAGAATGATTTTAGTTTCACTGCTGTTTCTTAAATTTGAAGTTTGCACTTAGCACATCATTCACCAGGTAGTCAAAGTACTTGCCATCGATGAGCCCCTCTCCCTGGTAGCCTGGGTTCATGGCAGTCCAGCAGAGCTGGTCGTCAGCCACCTCCCTCTCCATGAAGCTCCACACAGGACGACGCATCACAGGCACAGGCTCCTTGTTGGGCATGATTAGGATCTTTCGCACCTCATCAATTTCAACTCCCTTTCGGAAGAACTGGCCTACATATACATAATAATAATAATGACATTTTGTTTAGATTCCCATATTATAAAACAATAATTGACCCACCAATTATTCCATGTGAGTCTTTGATCACCTGACCAGTGCTGTGCCAGAATAGGTCTAGATGCTCATTCATGAATTTGATGGTGAAGCTGAGACCAGCATCTTGGAGGTCCACGCGCACTTCTGGATACTTAAAACCTTCTACTGGTGGGGCCTCTGAGATGGTCAGTTTGCCATTACTGAAGGTCAGCCTCTCGATGTTTCTGGCCTCTAGTGCAATCTTATCTCTAATGTGGATTCTGTTGGTCTTAGCATCAAATCTCAGGGCTGTGCCATTGGACTTCTTGTAGTCACTATTGTGTACGATGATCCCCATTGATCCCAGCCAGGTGACCTCTTCTCTGTGGGAGTCTGGCACAAACCTGGCATTCATGTGGATTCTTTCATTACTTATCAGGTTAAAGGTGAAGCCGTGTTCACCCTGCACCGTGTAGCACAGCAGCTTCCCACCGGGCAATGCGATACTGAAGTGTGGGTCATCTCCGATCATCATTTCTCCTGTAAATTTAACCCCCCCAAAAAATTTATGCGGTTAGGAAAAGTAGAATGTTTAAAGATGGCTAGGCAAAATACTTACGGCAAGTAAATCCATTTCCCATGAACCCTGCACGACATACACAGATGAAATTGTTGGGTCCGTAGTCTTCAATGCAGTCAGCGTTTTCATCACAGGGCATATCATCGCAATCCTCTGTGGTGGTGAAAGGTTTTGCATGTCATAAAGCCACCAGATGCATGCAGCAATAGGTATGCCTTTCTCACCATCATCAATGATTGTCACTCTGGCATGTCTGCCACCCACACAGATTTCTGGATCGGAGCTGTCCACCACAATGTAGAAACTCTCGTCTGGCTCAGGTATGAGATCATCGATGATGTGAACAGTGATGTTTTGCTCAGTGTTACTGGCATTGAAGGTCAGGTTTATCCAGACGGGGAAATAGTCTTGTCCAGCTATGTTGGAAGACATTTTGTACAAAATGAATGAATCTAGTGAACCACAGTAGGAATTTTACATAGCATATAACAGTAGGGGAAGTTTCAGGTATATAAATTCATGCTTGAATGTGCAAGCCATGGTCGCTTGTCGAATTGATGCTACCTAACTTACCAATGGCATCACCAAATGCTGTATGAACGGTAACACGGCATTCCACTCCGGTCGTATTAATTACAATGGGGATGTTGAGGTACTGATTTGGAGATCCTTCCAGTATGGAGTACTCTGAATCTTCGGGCTCTATTACTGCAACTGTAGATCAGGAGAGAGTTCTCTGAAAGTTCACAATGATAATTACTGTAGATATATTTCTTTCTGTAAACTCACAAACTAATTATAATGTGTTTATTAAAATACGGTACTATAGTGATAAAAATTATTAAACAGCAGTTGAGAAGGAGTCAGGCTAATTGATTCTTGGCTCATGACTACAGAGGAAGTCTTGTCAGTACACTGTTACTACATAGTTGCCGGATGAGATGTGATGGCAGAAGTATCATCCATCAACTGTGTGGAAATCTCCAGAACTTTGTACGTGCACCATGCTAAATAGTCTAAACTCCACCCCTTTGTTCTAAGATAGCAGGCATTCCCTGGAAGATTGTCTTTATTCCCATTACCAACTAGCTAGCTAGCATACATGCATGCATGAATGGACGACAAACAGCAACAACAGACGCAAATGTTTCACACACAACAACAAAGCCACAAACAAGCTCAACAATAACAAATTAGAAATCCCCTGTAGCCACTGTTTAGCTACTTTTGTGTGTATATATTATATGTTATTATTGTGGCTTCTTTGTTGTTGTGTGTGAAACAATTTCCTCTGTTTTTGCTGTTTGTTGTTCATTCACATACTGTTTACTGTTTAGTTATGTTTGTTTGGGTGCAGTATGAGTGCATCTCATTGCTGCAAATTATTATACTTGTGTTTCACCCTCATTCCCAACCACGTCTCACTTTAGCTAGCTCTCACGTACATGATGCATAGGGTGAATGAGTGAATCTTTGCATGGGTGAGGAGGACAGCAGTAGCTTCTCAGACAGTGAATGAAGGTAACAAATCTAAACTTTGTAGCTACTTTTCGGATCCCATTTATCCCACAGACTGAACAATGAAACAATGTCACCAGCAAAAGGCACGCAAGTGTAACTGTCTTTCAAGTGGTCCTGCCCATACACAATTAATTATGTGAGAAAATGTACCAGACCCTCCAGTAACCAAGTGAAACGCGCACAAGAGCCTGGGGACACACCACATGCATAATGGATCGTATTAATATTGACAGAAACAGTGGCTGGGCTTACTATCATCATCAGTGATGACGACAGTGGTAGTGAATGGCAGCACGGTGGTGGGTGTTGATCCTGTAATGGCGATTGTTTCATCACCCTCCACAAGTACGTCATCGAGGATTGGAATAAAGCAAGACTGTGTGGTGCCTGGGCCACTCCCAGCAGGAAATAGCAGCTGACATGTTGTATTGTTGTAGTCAACATCCACTGGAGGTAAAAAAAATTCGAGGCTGTGGGATTACATACAATATGCAGTAGTCACATTTGGCTTTAAACTTCATACCTGTAGCCGTGCCACCATCAACTGTTTGAACAGTCACTTGAATGTCTGCAGTCAAGTTTCCCTGTTGAAGTTGGACAGTAACTTCTGCCTCAGCATTAGCACGTTCTACCACATTGTACACCAATGAGGTGAAGCTGAACAAAGCTAGAAGAGAGAATTCAGGATTCAATCACTTAAATTAACACATGTGCTACAGCCCTTTCCAAAGTTCTTCAGAAACTAACAATTATAATCAGTCATTACATTTAATCGTGGGAGTTTATACTAATCTGGGAGATTTAAGTTTTAGCCCATTACGTATGGATTTTGATCTCAATAGGCAGACATACATACAAAACATTGCCTATGCACATAAGGGGCTCAGTTCACATGCGACAGGCCTATAGACTGGGGAGGTTCATGGGTTCGGATGAGTTCCACCAGCCACAAATATGTAAGACACTGGAATCCACGGTCGCTATACTTGCTCTGTGTAAAGGGCTTCATATAAAACCTTGTAAGACATGACATCTAGCAGTTCCTGATATGTACTTGTTGGACTTCCACCTGAAAGTGAACTGACATGACCACACTGTGATTGATCGGTCAGGATTTTCACCAAACAGTCCTACTCACAGACCACTTTGGAGAAACTAGGTTTACTCATCACAAACAAGTCATACAAAGAACTTGAGCTATCCTGGCTCAGAAGAGGCTTGATCATCCTCAGTCATTGTCTTTGAGATGATAAGCAACTATCTAGAGTCCTGCAGTTCTTGGCTACCTTTTTCCGATCCCTCTCTTTGTTCTGGGCTGGTCTGGTTCTGATGATGGCTGAAAGGTTTGTGCTAATTTTTTTTTCTATGGACAATAGACTATTTCACAGCCTCTGTGGAAGTGCACAGCTCCTCTGGGTACTGGCATCAGCAGTGCATACATCCAGGGCCTAAAATTAGGGCTAGTACACTGCAAAAACAAAAGGATTGGTTTAACCCAGCTTGGGTTACCTGAGTTTCAGCATCAATATCAAAGAATGTGCATACAAGGAGATCAATTACATTGTTTGACAACTATAGGTAGTAAACAATTAAGCTAGGTCACGTATGACAGGTGGTGCTATGCTAGAAGTGCTGCACTTATGATGTTTCTTAATTGCAGGAGCCATGGAAATGTTATAAGGGCTGCTTCACTTCTAACATTTCTATAGTTCCTTAATTGGTATGCATGACTTAGCTTAATTGAGTATCTTTTGTCTGAAATTGGAGACCTGCAGTGGTCAAGAAATATAACTGATCTGCTTGTATGCACATGCAACTCAGATGACCCAATATGGGTTACATCAACCCTTTTGTTTTTTGCAGTGTAGCAGCCAAAAAGCTAGTAGTTTTTTTTCCTTCCAATTTGGCTAGTGGGCTAGTAGTCATAAGGTTTAATACAAACTTAGAGTAGAAAAACTGACTGCACAGCCTAGATTTCCACATGCATACTGTTGTGCAAGACACCAAACACATAATTATGCTTTCTCAGAAACATCCAAAATTTAATGTGTTTTTCTGTGTGGGAATGGGGACATGCGAATTGAACCCTGCCCTAGCGGTGGATATGAGTTTGCACACCCATCAAGTGGGGTCTTTATCAAATCTTGCGTCACTTTAGGCTAGTAGTAAATCCGAGAAATTTTAGGCCCTGCATACATCAGTGCCCAGGCATTTACTTTGCTCTAGCTATGTCACCCGCTGCTAGTCAGTGCTTTTGTAATTAGCTATATAGCCAGCTTCAGAAAAAATACAACAGTCGTAATGTATAAGACCGACTGTTTCATACCTATTTCCTCATCAGTTGGCTCCACTCCAGTTGTGCTGATTCGAGAGATTGGGTTTCCACTGCTGTTAGTACTTCCAATAATTTGTATCTGGAAGGGTTGACTAGGGGTCACAAACGAACCAATATACCCTCCACCACCGATATCTGTAATATTGAGGCTCTCAATTGTGTCACCATCGGTGGAAAGCAAAATGGCTTCAGTGAACTCAGTTCCTTCAAAATCCCCTTGGAGTTGAATCGAGAGTATAAGCGTCTCACCTGGGGCAGTAGAAATGGTTATGAATACATGTAAAGGTTGACAGTAACCTTTTTCCAGCATTACATGTTATATTTGTACCATGGGTTTCTACTGTACATGGGGTTTGTACCCTGAGTGCAGTTTTATGTATTCCCGAGGGCGAAGCCCGAGGGAATACATAAAACTGCACGAAGGGTACAATCCCATGTTCAGTAGAAACCCATGGTACAGATGACTTGTGCCAGAGTTTTTATAGTGCACCCACTAATTGTGCTTTGAAAATGTTTTTGTAGATAATTAATTTCACAGTTATGAGAAGAAGCCTCAGTAGCCTAGCAAAAATTAGAATGTAAACAAGTATATAAGTCAATAACCTCATACTCGGCATTGACACTATAGCTACATTACAATAGCAATGTAGGTTTCAGATGTCTGTACTGACAGCTTGGATTTCTAACACACCAGAGCCCAGAGCACCAGCGTCAGTACCTACACAATATACAAATAGAACCAGGTAGCAACATGCATGCAAAAACGAAGATTGCTATGCATGTATGATAACTAAACATTGATCACCTTCAAGAGGATTCCCTGCGAATGAAACAAAGCCGAAGTTTGATGTTGGATCGAGCCGATAAAGTGTGTATGTGAAGTCGAGATCACTAACAGCTGTAATCCGGATGCTATATGATCCAGAAGAGGTCAAGCTTAGCTGCCATTCTCCATACAGTGAACTGTCTGATACATTCACAATAGCAATGTAGGTTTCAGATGTCTGTACTGACACTTGAAACACACCAGAGCCCAGAGCACCAGCGTCAGTACCTACACAATAACAAATAGAACCAGGTAGCAACATGCATGCAAAAACGAAAATGAAGAATTAGGCTATAAAAGACATTGTACAAGCCTTCTAAACCCATAACTACCGATTACTGAATCCTCAGATAAGTGTAACACAAGCTCACCTCCTGGAGCTGTCACAGTGACTGTTATCCCTACTCCATTTACCGAAATGAGTACTTCACTCACTGACTCATCAACTGCAAAATTGTACGATCCCGGTGTGATTGAACTTGTCCGAAAGAAAATGGTTACAGTAGATTGCATTAGAGAGAAGCTGATCAGTGGAGACAGCGCTGTGATGTCAAACTGATCGACGTTCAGAACCTGTCCCCCAGAAATTGCAGCAATTAAAGTGTATACATCATCTACCACCTGTCTCGGTAAACGCATAAGGTGTCGTTTTGGGTCAGTGTCTTGCTGACTTCCTTCTGCCGACCGTTTTCGTCCAAAAAAACAAACTCCAGTTAGAACAAAGATTACCCTAACACGTGTTTCTCTAATCAGAGCTAGTGCTTCAGGTACTCGACCTGGATCGCTTGCATCAGCATCTGTGTATACAAAGATTGGTGACCCTCGTTCACTGGCCCTGATTGCTCGAATGAGAGCACCAATGCTTGGCTCAGGACAGTCACCACCTCCAGCGGCTGTGAGGCTTCCTATACCATTCAGGAACTCATCAATATCCTCAGTGACAATAGTGGTACCAGGATCTGTGCATGTGATGTAAAAGGAAAACCATCATAGGTTAGTTAAAGTGTTAAAAAATAACAAAGGATGGAATCCCAAAAAGCAGTCAAGTAGCCCATTTGCAAGATTATGCACTTTCAAGGGGGAAAAAAAGAACAGAGTGCAATATCCGCAATGCTTCAGTGAGCGCACATGCACGGGGCTGGACAGAGTACATTCAATTAGTAAACAAAATAAACAGCAGCCACCACTCAAGGCAGACAGGATACAGCTTGTTTGCACAACATAGCAATTATGTGACTAGATGGAAAACACCTAGCATAATTCACTTATAACACGCACATTCGGGATGTTGTTGATATTATTGCTTATAAATCAACATCCCTCCTGGGTTAGCTAAGGTACTTGATGGTAACTATGTTTTATGGTTCTAAAACATCACATTTTCCCACATGCAGCTACAAAAAAAGTGTGGGTACGAGTCTACAGTATAGGCAATTTGCATAAGCTAAGCAAAACAATTTCTATCAATGCTTTTGCAATGCTGCAATTTCTGGCACCAAATACCATAAGCGATTATTAGTAAATGCATTTAGTATATTAATTTTTTTTATGATGGCTTGTTAGCTATATAGCTTACGTAGACAGTCAGTCATCATCTGCATACATTGAGTATAAAAGCTCTGTCATGTACTGTATGATTCTGTGTACCTGATGAAGATTCAATTAGGGTCGAAAATGTTTGTACAACAGAAGTTCAAGAAAATTAATTATCTCGACAACTGCATTAGATTTGGGAAACAAGCATGGTCGACTTTAGGCATAACCTCTGACCTCTCCATACCAAGTGATTTTGGGACTCCTAAGTGTTTATAGTATTTGACAATAGCAACTGAATCCCTGGAATGATCACATAGCTAATGAATTCAAGTATCGATCGTTCGTTGCTATATATCATTCCTAATTGGCTTCCTCCAGTAAGGTTTGTCTCCTAGTTGTTCATGGTACTTGATTGGTAACTATAGTACATTCACTTCACTGGGACAGCAGCTTACTCAACTTAGAAGGGGGTATACACATAGCTAGGCCTCCGGTACCTATACAGTTTTTTCCTTTTGCAGCTGTGAATACATCACGTTTTTTCCACAGCTGCCAAAAAAACTGTGTAGGATGGCTTGAGTATGAGTCCATAGTTAATGAATTCAAGTATCGATCGTTCGTTTCTATATATCATTCCTAATTGGCTTCCTCCAGTAAGGTTTGTCTCCTAGTTGTTCATGGTACTTGATTGGTAACTATAGTGCATTCACTTCCTTGGGATAGTACATGTAGCTTGCTCAGCTTAAAAGGGTATAGGCATAGTCTTGTAGCACCCAGGCCTCTGGTCCCTATTCCTTTTTGCAGCTGTGAAAGCATCACATTTTTCCACAGCTGCAAAATAAAAAATAAAAATGTGTGGGGTGGCCTGGGTACGAGTCCATAGTATAGGCAACCTAGGTAGAACAAATTCTATTACTAGCTACATGCGCATGCATGCAATTGCTGGCACCAAATACCATAAACAATTAATAAGTGGATTTAGTAAGGTTTGGTACAAAAATTTGCTTTATGGGACTTCTAAATGTTCACGGTATTTAACAGTAGCAACTGAATCCTTGGAATGATGGTACATGAGTTCAAGTATTCATCTTTCGTTGCTATTGGCTTCTTGCGGGCCGGTAGCCTGGTATGTGTCCATATAGTATATATATATAGGCAATCTGCATAAGCTAAATAGAATAAATCCTACCCATGCTTTTGCAATGTTGCAGTTGCTGGCACCAAATAAAAAAAGTAAGTGCATTTAGTGTATAGACATAGCCTCAGACCTCCCTATACCAATTAATTTTGCATTTATGGAACTCCTAAGTGTTTATGGTATTCGACAATAGCAACTGGAATGATTATATAATAAATTCATTCGTTGCTATCGATAATAATTGGCTTCCTCCACCGAGCCACCTTGATTACTCAAACACACTATAGTCTCTATATATTCCCTCATACAATCCACACCATCCTTAGATAATGGCATAGACAACATCAATGCTTTGAACGATGCTTGACAATTGAACTACATTCAAAATGCTTATTACCCGGTAAACCTTCTACCAGTCTATTCCCTCGATATGTCAATAATATCAGTGAGATAATATAGAGCCAAGAGCTTTTCTGTTCTTCAGAAATTAATCACCGGTATTTCAGCAACCCATTCTTGTTTAATGTCTTTATACTTGGGTGAAAAAGAAAAATGTGTGGGGTGGCCTGGGTACGAGTCCATAGTATAGGCAACCTAGGTAGAACAAATTCTATTACTAGCTACATGCGCATGCATGCAATTGCTGGCACCAAATACCATAAACAATTAATAAGTGGATTTAGTAAGGTTTGGTACAAAAATTTGCTTTATGGGACTTCTAAATGTTCACGGTATTTAACAGTAGCAACTGAATCCTTGGAATGATGGTACATGAGTTCAAGTATTCATCTTTCGTTGTTATTGGCTTCTTGCGGTAGCCTGGTATGTGTCCATATAGTATATAATTATATAGGCAATCTGCATAAGCTAAATAGAATAAATCCTACCCATGCTTTTGCAATGTTGCAGTTGCTGGCACCAAATAAAAAAAGTAAGTGCATGTAGTAAGGTTTGGGACAAAAGCTACTCAATTTCAAAGTGTATAGACATAGCCTCAGACCTCCCTATACCAATTAATTTTGCATTTATGGAACTCCTAAGTGTCTATGGTATTCGACGATAGCAACTGGAATGATTATATAATAAATTCATTCGTTGCTATCGATAATAATTGGCTTCCTCCACCGAGCCACCTTGATTACTCAATGTCTAGAAACACACCATAGTCTCTATTCCCTCATACAATCCACACCATCCTTAGATAATGGCATAGACAACATCAATGCTTTGAACGATGCTTGACAATTGAACTACATTCAAAATGCTTATTACCCGGTAAACCGTCTACGAGTCTATTCCCTCGATATGTCAATAATATCAGTGAGATAATATCATTAGAGCCAAGGGCTTTTCTGTTCTTCAGAAATTAATCACCGGTATTTCAGCAACCCATTCTTGTTTAATGTCTTTATACTTATTTGGGTGTTGTATAGTTCTACTTTATAGGCTTGGAGCACTGTACCATAATATAAGTAGCAAAAAAACATTAAAAAAAATGAAAGAACATATAGGAATGGAATCCCCAAAAAGCAACCAAACAAGGTAGGAATGATACCACAATACCCTTACGGATTGTCATCCCTATATCTTTTGCCATTTTTCCAACCTCTCTCTCTCTCTCTCTCTCTCTCTCACACACACACACACACCAATCCCTGGCATGCCACACCAGTCATATCCACAGCCAATAGAATGTGGCAATTGCAGCACTTCACAATGCAACACACATCACCCCCTCACACTACAACTTATCCTCCACATGCAGCAATACACACTCTTAGACTAGACTACATACATGTACCATGCACTTACCCCACATTCTACACCACAATCCACACATACGTCAATGATACCTACACTCTTCCACCTGCAACAACACCCTTTCACTTCACCAACCTACAACCTACTAACCAACAGTTAGTAGGGAACACATTTCCAAAAACATTACTCTATTATACCAAAGTACACATATATAGCTACAATGGGGCAGCCATTTTTTTTGGAGCCATCCAGTACTACCGTACTCCATAATACAAAAGAAATGCACCATCCACAACTTGCTCATGTGGAGCTTGCTTATGGGCTTGCCACAAAAAGAATTTAATATAGAATTACCTGGATCATTAAATGGCACAAGGATGAATCTGACTCTTGCATTTCCACCTAGGCTTGCAACGTAGTTTTCCAGGAATACTCTGATAATCGGAATTGTGGCTTGTATTTGTGGCAACTCCTCACTCATGCTACCAGTGGTGTCAATCACATAAGCAATGCTGGCTTCCACCTGATCGAGGTTTAAAAAAGCTGCAAACTTAGTGTCATCATCTACTTCTGTTCGGATAGCCTGCAGAATATTAACACTGGCTTGAACTGCAACTGCAGCAGCTGCATCGTGGAGGTCGGCATGAGGAGACCAGTCGAACGATATTGAGTCCTTGTTTATTCCACCTGTTGCTGGGAGATCACTGGAAGGGTCCCCAAACCCACCATGACTGCACTTTCCAGCTGGTTTAGGTATTACTCCGCCTGCAACGTTTGTCTGATCTGTATAGTACCCACTAGTCAGGATTTGATTTGCGGCAGGAAGGATGTTGTTATTGCACCTGTAGTAGAAAAAAGCTACTTGTCCGAGTTGGATAAGCGTCCCTAGGAATACTAAGGGGTCTTCTAGTGCTACTATACCGTCTCTCATACAATCCGAGCAAGTCATGGCAGGAGGAGGCTCCGGTAGCTCCTGGCCTCGTTCGCCTAAAACCGAGTTGGGCGCACCTTGCCCCATTTCGATCCAGTTGGTGTGACTGTAAAAGTCCTGGAGAGTGTGCAGCATACTACCAGCAAACTCCCTTGCAGTTTCGTAGCTCTCGCTCCGAATATTGTTGGTTATCAGTTCCCGCAGCATGATCAGTCTATTCTGGCCAGCCTGGAGTTGTTCCGAGTCAAAATGAGCGGCAGCCTGCGATCCCTCTGGGCCGGTATCCGTTTCTTCGTTCGCTTCGTTGATCTCTTCGATCGCGTCTTCGTACCTGGATCTCTGCTCATCACTAGACTCGCCGTAATAAGCGTCTATCAAGTCGACGGCAGTTAGTTCCGACAGAGCGTTGATTCGTGTCGTGCTGTCGATATCCGGGTCCGGGTTAGGATTGTCTCTCAGTAAATCTGCCGACACTTGCAAAATCGCATCTGTAGTTATGTCCTGGTGGGTACGCGACACACCAAATCGAACCTCTCCCCCCAATCTGGCTCCTATTGCACTCAAATCAGCGAGTCTGTTGGGGGTGAACGCTTCGGCGCAATACAAACAGTACCACGACAGTTCGAACAATAGAAGAATCGAGGCAGTTTTCACCTTACAAGCCATGACTAGACTGTACAAACCACGTATGGCTAGCTGGCTGGCAAATTCTGCACTCGCGTTTGGGTATATATAGGCTCGCCGCTCGCCCCGCGCGAGGGGGCGCGCCTAAGTCTAGTCACGAGACTAGTTACGTATCTAGTCACGAGATTAGTTACGTAGTCTAGCCTAGCCTCCAAGGCCTTCATAATAACATGCGCTAGCTAGTCGCAATTATTGGCCTCGCTGTGCTCGGCAATAAATACGAAGTGGCTATTGTTCCGGCGACCGGACGGCGCTCGTATACGCGAAACAATAGAGATACTAGGTACAGTATGGGTACGGCACTAGAGTCACGTGAGGTACCGGAAGGCGTCCGTACTCTGCACCAGTCACGTGAGTCACCGGAACCGTAGTACGCGGGAGTTTAGTATTAAATAGCTATGGATTTTAGTAACTAGCAACATTAAAAAGTGAAAGTGTCAAGCATGCAGGCATAAACTACACGGAAACTCTAGAATCAGGTAGCAATTATTACCTGGACATTATTTAATTAGCTCAGGATGCTTTTTGTTGAGATATTACTCCCAGCAATTATGAACAACACGGTAACTACCCGTCTAGCCTGAGCTAGTGCCATTATCCATCCCTCTTCCCTCCCCCCTGCCTTCCTTCTTTCTACCAGTCCCCACTGGCTGTCCCCTCGCAAGCGGCTTAGCCCCCTTCCTCCCACAACTCCCATCCCCCCTCCTAGGGTCGAAGGTCACAGCAGGAGAGCAGCCATGATGAGGCCTTAAGGTACGTCTTATGATCTCTTAACAGGATGGAGATGAAAGGCCCAGCAGTGAGGTGAGTTTCCCAGACATATAGACATGGACACTGCAGACATTGGAGCCTTTTCACCTCAGGTTGGTACATACCATAGGCGGTGTGACCGATAGAGGGGAAGGTGGGAGGGGGAGGGGGAGGGATAGCGTGACAGAGTCAGAGGATGAGTGGGAGAGAGCAGCAAGCGATCTCTATCAGTGGACACAGGAGCTGTCCTTTAGTATCAGATAGCTAAGTATGTGATGCCTACTATGTTATACAATATTTTTCATTTATTGAACCTAATATATAGCTGCTACACTGTAAAAATAGAGTGGTCATTTTAACCCATATAAGGTTAACTCAGTTGCATTGCACCACAGAATGTACAGTTAAGTGCATATCAGTAAGATCACTTTACTCAGGGAAACCCATGCAGCTACATCGTGTTTCTGTGGTGGGGATAGCAACAGGCTGCAAGGGAAAGGTATGCGTTGTTAATTGGCAGGCTATCCTTTTGAAATTGGAGAAATATTTGTGTAAAGTGATCCACTTGTTTACACATTGTTTTGTAGCTAGACAGCAACTTTGTACCAACCTGTTACTATCCCCACCAAAGAAGAATGATATCTGGGTTTCCCTGAGTAAGTAGTCTTATTGAACTGCACTTAACTGTGCATTCTCTGATGCAACTGAGGCAACCCTATATGGGTTAAAATGACCACTCTGTTTTTGCAGTGCAAAAGGAGACATTTTTCAACAATAAAACAGAAGAAGTGGTAGACTACACGTTTTGTTCGAAAAATGATATATCCATGTAGAGTGATCCACTTGTTTAATACACATTGTTTTGTAGCTAGACAGCAACTTTGTACCAACCTGTTACTATCCCCACCAAAGAAGAATGATATCTGGGTTTCCCTAAGTTGCATTGCACCACAGAATGTACAGTTAAGTGCATATCAGTAAGATCACTTTACTCAGGGAAACCCAGCTACATCGTGTTTCTGTGGTGGGGATAGCAACTGGCTGCAAGGGAAAGGTATGCGTTGTTAATTGGCCTTTCTATCCTTTTGAAATTGGAGAAATATCCGTGTAAAGTGATCCACTTGTTTACACATTGTTTTGTAGCTAGACAGCAACTTTGTACCAACCTGTTACTATCCCCACCAAAGAAGAATGATATCTGGGTTTCCCTGAGTAAGTGGTCTTATTGAACTGCACTTAACTGTGCATTCTCTGATGCAACTGAGGCAACCCTATATGGGTTAAAATGACCACTCTGTTTTTGCAGTGTACCAATAGCCAAGTGCCCTGGGTGGATGATGTGGGGGTGGATTCACCACAAGGATATACCGCTTCAGTAATTAAATTTTATAGCCTGTAAAGTAGATTTTCTTCTGCACAATTAATTGGCATTCTAAGACTTTATGTTTGCAACCAGCATGCTCAAGGTATAGGTGATTCAATGGAACTGCGTAAGGTACTATACAGTGCACTCCTGATAAAATTCATGATAATAATACAGAGAAAATGCAGCATTGAAATGACTAGTGTGGGGCTCGTTCTAGCCTCGAACCTCACCCAGACTACACTATACAAATTAATGTGGAAATCCTTCAAACAAATATAAAATCCTGATTAAAGTAGCTAGCTGAGTTTTATGGGAGATATGACACTACCAGTCTGAGTACTGATTGGGCAAAGAAGAGTAGTACTAGTAGTATTAAGGGGTAGTGGGGCTCCAAGGAGGGAACATCGTGCAATCTCTCGAGCGAATTAGGATGTTTGGCGTCAGTTTTCCCTCCACAGCCAGAATTGGTACACAGGAGGAACCTAGTGTAGAGGAGTCATGCATTGTGATGACATCAGAAAACAGGTATAATATATAGGCTATGTAATATGGTGGCCCTGGAGGTCACTCCACGTTACACGTTCCAATACCAATTATAGCTATCTCATAGCTCATATTTGAAAGGCATGAGAGATATTGGAATGAGGAGCGAGAGCTATTGGAACACAGTATTGTAATGTGAAGTGACCTCCAGGGCCACCGTAATGTGAAACAATGCCATGTGGAAGCATTTCACTAGAATTATAGACTAGCTATAGTACTGATAAAAGCTTAGCTATAATCTTATAACTATAACTACATGTATGCCCCAGAGTGATACATATGTTTGCTTGCAAGTAGCTTAATTGGTAGACTAGCATAGCATAGAATTACTATACAGTGCATACCACTGTCGTCATCCAAAATGGTCACAGTTGCAGTTGTAGTTCCCTGAAGCTCCTGTCCATTGGTACCTTGGAGCCTTACTGTAAAAACTTCACTGGTTTCATTTATCGCATCATTGATAATCTGAATACATCCGCACTGACGTGTGTTCGAAATTGGAGAAAAAGTTAGTAACTGTTCCATGGCCACAAAGTCATCTTCCTCTATAATATATAAAGAGTCCAGTGAAGAATAAATAATATGCAAAATAGCCAGCAAACAATATGTACAGATATAGTGTACCTTACCTGTTGCAGTATTGTTCAAAACCTCTAAGACTACTGTGGAACTTTGAAGTAGTTCTTGAGCAACAGCACAAATCAACAGAACGAAACCTTTGCCATCGGTGAGGTCTTCTCTGACAGTATAGGATGGCTGCTCCAGTGAGATTAACACTACATAATGAAACAGTATACATATTAACAGAAATAAGACAAGACACTGTTGCCCCACTTCTAAGGCCTTATGATCCTAACGTAGCTCTATACCGTAGAATGGAGATTAATAAATAAGCACCCATAGAAAGTAAGCACCCTATTAATATAAGCACACAATTGAATTACAACAACCATATCTTGTTTATAGGCACCCACACGAGAATAAGTACACGACATGAAAAGGCCATACCCAAGCTAAAGTAGTGTAGCAACAGAGACTACAACACTTACCAGGAACAAACAAAGGAAGGCAGTATTTTAGCTACTCTTCCGAGCCTATTTGTACCACAGACTGATTACCGCAACAATTAATGTGAGCAGCAAAAAGATACAGAAGTGCAACCATTTTTTGATCAGTCCCTGCCAACACATGCACAGGTAAGTAAGTATCGTGTGAAAAAATGCACCAGGCTCTCCAGTAGCCAAGACTACACTGCAAAAACAAAAGGGTTGCTGCTATAGGGTTATCTGAGTTGCACAACAATGTGCATACAATCAGATCAGTTACATTTCTTGACCACTAGCTTTAGGCCTCCAATATCAGATAGAAGGTACACGATTAAGCTAAGTCACGTATTAAAAGGTAAGGAATCATAGAAATGTTAGAAGTGAAGTAGCCCTTATAACATTTCTATGGCTCCTGTGATTAAGAAACATCACAAGTGCAGTACTTCTAGTGTAGCTACCCTGTAATATGTGACTTAGTTTAATTGTTTACTACCTACAGTGGTCAAACAATGTAATTGATCGTGCATGCACCCGAGCTGCAATCCTTTTATTTTTGCAGTGTAGTGAAGTGTGCACAAGAGCCTGGGGCCAAGGCTACACCACATGCATAATAGATCCTATTTGACAGAGTCACTCACCATCATTATCAGTGATGACGACAGTGGTAGTGAATGGCAGCACGGTTGTGGGTGTTGATCCTGTAATGGCGATGGTTTCATCACCCTCCACAAGTACATCATCAAGGATTGGAATAAAGCAAGACCGTGTGGTGCCTGGGCCACTCCCAACAGGAAATGCCAGCTGACATACTGTATTGCTGTAATCAACATCCACTGGAGGTAAAGAGTGTTATTTTAAGGTTTACATATCATATGCAGTAGTCACATTAATTTTAAACTCCATACCTGTAGCTGTACCACCACCAACCGTTTCAACAGTCACTTGAATGTCTGCCAGACAGTTTCCCTGTTCAAGTTGGACAGTAACGTTAACTTCTGCCTCAGCATTAGGAAATTCGACCACACTGTATACCAATGAAGTGAAGCTGAACACAGCTATATAGGAGAGAAATTTCAGCATTCAACCAACCACTCAGCACATAATTATATGATACAGCCACGTGATAAAATTAGAAAAGAATGGGCTGGTATCCACTAACTGTTAGCGCATGCACGACTCTGGAAGCTTTTCTATGGAACTCGGAAACTACTATTGTACTAGTCCATATTGCATAATGCAATATCCGTCCTTGTGCCTTGTAGAGGCCTCGAAAGTGATTTGTAGTTAGATTATGTGAAACCAGCAGTCTCTAGTACCTCTGTTTACTATACCTTGCATAACGTAGCTACTGTCTCAGTACGTACTACTTAGCACCACATGGCCGGAGTAGTTTACAAATTCATGTACTGGACCCTTTCCTTGCGCATGTACATAACTCCCATGCATGATTAAATAGCTGGTTTCTTCAAATACTTTGGGAAGGGCTTAGCCTTCCTCCCAGGTGTGTGGAAAATTAGAAGAAATGGCTGGCCAAACAGTGGGTACCAGCCATTTCTTCTAATTTTTCGCACACCTGGGAAGAAGGCTAAGCCCTTCCCAAAGAAACCAATTATTTAATCATGCATGGGAGTTATAGCCTCATGCCCACGCAGGCTCTGTGCGCGTTGTTGCGCTAAAGTGAAACTGCGCACGTGGGCCTGGGAACGAGGCTATGGGAGTTATATACTAATCCAAAATGCTTAGCTGCAGAACTCATTGAGAGAATTACGTTTTTTAGCCCATTATGTATAGAATTTGGCTTCAGTAGGCAGACATACATACAAACAATTGTCTATTTCCATCATATGCATATAAGCAACTCAATTCACTTCCAACAGACCCATAGGCTGGGGAGAGGGTTCATGAGTTCCACTAGCCACAAATATGTAAAACACTGGACAGTGTCCTTTTCCATGCTTGCTAGACCTGCTCTGTTAAAGGACTTAAGATAATCTCGTAGGCCAAGGACAAGTGCAGCTCTTCTGTAATAAGTGACTTAGCTTAATTGTTTACCACCTATAGTGGTCAAACAATATACTAGTATGTATGCACATTCTCTGATAGTGCATCACTGCAAAACAAAAGGGTTGCTGTAACCCAGCTAGAGTTGTACAACAATGTGCATACAAGCAGATTAGTTACATTTCTTAGGTCTCCAATTTCAGACAGAAGGTACACAACTAAGCTAAGTCACATACTGCAGGTAGCTACAATTATAGAAATGTTTGAAGTGAAGCGGCCCTTATAATATTTCTACAGCTCCTGCAATTAAGAAACATCACAAGTGCAGCACTTCTACACTGCAAAAACATAAGGATTGTTTTAGCCCAGTTTGGTTACCTCAGTTGCAATTCAAGGGTCACTTCATATGCATGTAGTTGCAGGAATAACAAGTGGTCAACTTTCCCTTGTTAGCTACATGGGAAACTACTATCTGATTATGTTTCCTGCATGTGACTGGCTTCCCTAACTGAAAGCATGTGGCTATACTGGCTAGCTTTCTGGCGCCAGTTAAATCTGAAAGGATGTATTTTTGTTTGTGAACATCTGGTAATCAACTGATCTGATCCCAAAGTATGTAGTTGCAGGAATAACAAAGTGGTTGAGTTTCCTTTGTAGCTAGCAGCAAGGGAAACTCCAAGTACCTTGTTATTCCTGCAATATACATAGCTGTATGAATGTATGATGTGACCCATCTAGCACCCTGCAACTACACTAACCACTCAGTAGTTAAATCAATCTGTTTATTTTTACAGTGTAGCATTTCTCAACTGTAGCTACCTGTATTAAATTATGTGACTTAGCTTAATTGCCTATAGTGGTCAAACAATGTAATTGATCTATTCTTTGATAGTGATGCTACAACTCAGTTAACCCGAACTGGGTTAAAACAATCCTTTTGTTTTTGCAGTGTGCACGTGGAATTCGAAGTGCACAGCATCTTCAGACACTGCCTTCAGCAGTGCATGCCTGGTCATTTATTATAAATGCTCTGGCTACGCTGCTGGCTGCTGCTACTCAGTGCTATATAGCCTGCTTCAGAAAATACAACAGTAATACCAACTGTTTCATACTTATTTCCTCATCAGTTGGCTCCACTCCAGTTGCACTGATTCGAGAGATTGGGTTGCCACTGCTGTCAGAACTTCCAATAATTTGTATCTGGAAGGGTTGACTAGGGGTCACAAAGGAACTTGTGTACTCTCCATCACCGATATCTGTAAGATTGAGGCTCTCAAGTGTGTCACCATCAATGGTAAGTAAAACGGCTTCAGTGAACTCAGTTCCTTCAAAATCCCCTTGGAGTTGAATCAAGAGTATAAGTGTCTCACCTGTGGGGTTATGATAAAGGTTGACAGTAACCATTTCCCAGCATTACTTATTAGGACTAATTAGCCAGGTGTATACGTCATTGACCTGGCACAGCTGCAAATTAATGACTAGCTATAGCTACCTTCAACCCTAGTTACAACATTACGATTTGATTTAAAATTATCTCTACAAAATTCCAGTAAGACCATCGCTTTTGACTTATATTTTAATGGAGAAAAAATCAGAGTCTGTGATAAAATTAAAGGTAGCTATATATATATGTGCATGTATGATAATCACACATGTATCACCTTCAAGAGGATTCCCTTCGAAGGAAACAAAGCCAAGGCTTGATGTTGGATCGAGCCGAAAAAGTGTGTATGTGAAGTCAAGATCACTAACAGCTGTAATCCGGATGCTGTATGATCCAGAAGAGGTCAAGCTTAGCTGCCATTCTCCATACAGTGAACTGTCAGATACATTCACAATAGCAATGTAGGTTTCAGATGTCTGTACTGACACCTGATACACATCAGAGCCCAGAGCACCAGAGTCAATACCTGCACAAATAGAATTAGGACTGGGTAGCAGCAAAAACAATGATTGAAAAAATAAATAGTTAAATAAGAGTAGAATTTCTACTTGATTACTGAACCCTGAGATAAGTATAACTACTGTGGCACAAACTCACCTCCTGGAGCTATCACATTAGTGACTGTTATCCCTACTCCATTTACCGAAATGAGTACTTCACTCACTGACTCGTCAACTGCAAAATTGTACGATCCCGGAGTGATTGAACTTGTCCTATAGAAAATGGTTACTATAGATTGCATTAGAGAGAAGCTGATGAGAGGAGATAGTTGTGAGATTTCAAACTGATCGACGTTCAGAACCTGCCCCCCAGAAATTGCAGCAATTAAAGTGTACACATCATCAACCGCCTGCCTCGGCAAACGCACATGGTGTTGTTTTGGATCATATTGCTCAGTGTCTTGCTGACTTCCTTCTGCTGACCGTTTTCGTCCAAAAGAACAAACTCCAGTTAGAACATAGGTTACCCTAACACCTGTTTCTCCAATTAGAGCTAGTGCTTCAGGTTCTCGACCTGGATCACTTGCATCAGCATCTGTGTATACAAATATTGGTGACCCAGGCTCACTGGCCCTGATTGCTCGAATGAGAGCACCGATGCTGGGCTCTGGGCAGTCGCCACCTCCAGAGGCTCTGAGGCTTCCTATACCATTCAGGAATTCATCAATATCCTCAGTGACAATAGTGATACCAGGATCTGTGCATGTGATGTAAAAGGAAACCATCACGTTAAATAAGTTATATAGCTAGCTGACCTGATTTACTATTAATTTACACAGTGGTATCATGAATACATTTAATCACTCCCTTTATCAATTACATAATAGGTAGCGTAGTTCCTAGGCACTCAAATTTTACCGCATGGTGAAGTTTGTATAAAGGATTAAAATTGACAGGTTCTGACATGTAGCTACCATAATTATTTTGTTAAAATGCATAATTGTGGAAATGGGTGGTTTTCTAATAATCAGTTCAAATTTAGAATCATGATGTATACAGTGCATGTGGCCGGCTGGGAACGAGGAAGCAGGTCCTTTACCTCCCATTATATCACCAATGGTCCCAGCGGCATCTTTATCACTCAGCACCCAGTAGCGTGGCACCTTTACCCCCCACTACATCATCAATAAGATCTGCATTCACTTTCCAACCCACATCAGTTTCACCAAAATGGGAATATGTGATCCTCACATGACTACGTTAGCAACTATTAATTAATTAATACATACCGACTCTGCCCCTAGTTGATTAAACGACGCTTATCCATGTAGCTACTGTAGTAGCTCCTTAGGCATCCTCCTTCCCGACCTAGGCCTTGAACGTCATCGCTTTTGAGTATCGAATTTCGACAGCAGGCTGCGTACAGCGAAACAGATGAAGTTAAGTAACTATTTTTCTAAAATTTCTCGTTGCTATGTGTACCTGACATCGGATATTTTGGTCAAACTGGCATGCGCTAGGTAGAACAATTCCTACATCATTGCTTTGCAGTGCTGCAGTTGCTGGCATCAAATACCGCAAACAATTAGTTACTAAGTGCATGCGGGACAAAAGCTTGCTCAACTTCAAGGAAGTATAGCCATAGCCTTGAATCTCTCCATAATTAATTTTGCACTTATGCTGTTCATGGTATTTCATAATTTGCCAACTGAATCCTTGGAATATTCCTATATGTGAAGTTAAGTATTTCATTATAGCAACTGAATCATACTTCAAGGGTGCAACTATGGTAATCAGTGCAGTGCAATGACTTCTTTCGAAGTAAATAGCTAGCTTAGTTTTCCACTGGTTCATTCCTATTACAACTGCAAGTAATGGAAGAGTAGAAATGCATGTCTGAGGAAATTTATTCCTATAGTTGTAGGCAGCTATATTGTAGCTATATACAGCAACTAAATGGTATACATACATGTACTTCCGAAAATACATACGCCGTTTCAGCCAGCTCAGCTTGATCCTACTGCATGCATGGAGCTGTCGACTATATCACTAGTAGAATACATCAACCATGGTGAACTGATTTGGTAAACAAGTGGATGTCTGGATTTAACTGGACAAATAGAATTGTTCTGTAAATTTTGAAGATTTGTGCTAAACTATCTTTGACTTAAATTTGAGCGTGCATGGTATATATAATATTATATATATCTGTATTGCCTAATTTAATATGGGGAAATGTTTGTTAAAACCATTTCCTGATATATCATTTGGATATGGTAGAGTCGTTAGCTATAACCTCTAAATTCAAAACCTCTATTCTCAAGGTTGGAGCACTGTATACCATCATATGATGCACTATTCACAACTTGCTCGAGCTCATGTGGAGCTTACTCAGGCTTGCCACCAAAATGAAATGTATGAGCTAGTCGTCAGTCTGAAGGACCGACCGCTTATTTAACATAAAGTTACCTGGATCATTAAATGGTACAAGGATGAATCTGACTCTTGCATTTCCCCCTAGGCCTGCAACGTAATCTTCCAGGAATGTTCTGATCATTGGAACTGTGGCTTGTATCTGTGGCAACTCTTGACTCATGCTACCAGTGGTGTCAATCACATAAGCAATGCTGGCTTCCACCTGGTCGAGGTTTAAAAAAGCTGCAAACTTAGTGTCATCATCTACTTCTGTTCGGATAGCCTGTAGAATATCAACACTGGCTTGAACTGCAACTGCAGCAGCTTCATCGTGGAGGTCGGCATGAGGGGACGCGTCCAATGATATCGAGTCTTTGTTTATTCCACCTGTTGCTGGGAGATCACTGGAAGGGTCTCCAAACCCACCATGACTGCACTTTCCAGCTGGTTTAGGTATTACATCACCTGCAATGTTTGTCTGACCTGTATAGTATCCACTGGTCAGGATTTGACTGGCATTCACATCAGGTAGGATGTTGTTATTGCACCTGTAGTAAAAATTAGCCGTTTGTGCAAGCACGATACCCGTCAGCGATAAAATCAAGTCTACTGCACCGTCTATCATACAGTCGGAGCAAGTTGCCGTGACGGGAGAAGCAATGTTCTGTAGCTCCTGGCCTCGCTCGCCTAATACCGGGTTGGGTGCACCTCGCCCCATTTCGATCCAGTTGGTGTGACTGTAGAAGTCCTGGAGAGTCTGCAGCATACTGCCAGCAAACTCCCTAGCAGTTTCGTAGCTCTCACTCCGAATGTTGGTGGTTATCAGTTCGCGCAACACAATCAGCCTATTCTGTCCGTCCTGGAGTTGTTCCGAGTCAAAATGAGCTGCAGCCAGTGTTCCCTCTGGGCCAGTATCCGTTTCTTCGTTCGCTTTGTTGATCTCTTCGATCGCGTCTTCGTACGTGGATCTCTGCTCCCCGCTAACCTCGCCGTAGTATGCGTCTATCAAGTTAACAGTAGTCAGTTCTGTCAGGGCGTTAATTCGCTCCGTGCTGTTGATGTCCGGATCCGGGTTTGGATTGTCTCTCAGTAAATCTGCGGACACTTGTAAAATCGCGTCAGTAGTTATGTCCCGGTGGGTAAGCGACGCACCATCCCGAACCTCTCCTCCAGATCTCGACTGTCTCGCAGTGAAATCAGCGATATTGTTGGGTGTAAACGCTTCGGCGCAATGCAAACAGGACCATGACATATAGATTTCGAACAGAAGTAGAATAGAAGCAATTTTCATCTGACGAGCCATGACCGCAAACACCACGAAGTATTTTCACCGAGAATTAAAGTGGAAGGAATGTTAGCTATCGTTTTATATATTCCTTGCGATGAAAATAGCTGTAGCTACGTAAATCTCCCAACGGAATGAAAATCAAAAGCAAGAAAGGAAAGGTATGCAATAATCATAAATTAATCGTGTGTTGAGGTTTGCTAACATTAAAAATTTAATTTGGTAATCGCACTGCCAAGTAAAGTAAAGTGTAGCGGGCGAATAGAGATATACTGTAGCCTCGTTCCCAGCGACAAAAGCTGGAGTGGCGAACTAGGCTAGAGATACTGATATATTGAGTCACGACCTAGACAGGCTGCTAGTAGACCCCAACCCCGCACGCCTTCATTTCCGCGGTTTTTTTAATTGCGAGGGGACGGTCGGGCACGATACTAGACCCATGAAGGTACAAAAAAAGCGATTGGTTGTTTTTTTAATCTGCAACATATATTTTCGTGGTTGTTACGGGAGACTAGTGTAGCAAAAAATTCATAAAATTTTGGGCGACGCACTACTTACGATGACGTCACAACGTGACGGTCGAGGTTGACGCCCACAAGGAGCACGAAAACATATTACAAGAAACAAACTGTTAGCTGTATAAATGCCGAACATTTGCTGGAAAATTAACATTAAGGTCCACAAGACAGTTCAGCAGCTGCTCTGTGCTTGTCCCTGGCTCCAGTCCAAGCTCCATATAGTCTCGTGCAGCCAGACCAAAGCGGAAGAGGGTCTCACATCCCTTTTTAGTCTGGCGAAGCCAGACCCGAAGCGCGAAGCGCGAGGGTCTGGTGACAAGCCTATACCAACTTTTGTTCCGCAGTACGTAATACTATACGTAAGATTACATAACGCTTAATGAATATTATTAAGTACAACAAACACATCACGACCCTTTACAAATGTCAGTGCGACTTTCAGCTGTTCAGGTTTGAAGTCCAGGTAGCTCAATTCCCTTGCTGCACTTCTGGCTGCCTCTCGTTCTGAGCGGGTGTCAAAGCTTACTTGCACTCGAAGCCCGAAGCCGTACCGTCTAGCGGGTTCACGTGGTATCGGTAGCCGTTCTGCAATCTGATTGGACTGCAAAATTTCTGCAGGGAGTACAAAACGTAATATAGGCTTGTCACCAGACCCTCGCGCTTCGCGCTTCGGGTCTGGCTTCGCCAGACTAATCCCTTTTATCATATGTAGCTAATTGTAATATAATTTGTGATTAACGTATTGAGCAGACTATCAGAGAATCGAGGGGCTTGATCGCTAAAATGAAGGCGAGAATGGTACCTACACTGGTTGCAGTTCTGTTCGCTCTGGCAGTTACCTCTACCGTGCACTGCCAGTCTTGCGAGAATGCTGATGCGGAAGTCTTAATCCTGGGAGCTGGCATTTCGGGGATCACTGCAGCGAGGACGTTGCATGACAGTGGGATAGCAGATTTCGTCATTCTGGAACAGGTACGTCGACCGTATAGTCATTATACCTCCATAGCTATAGGTGTCTGCAGACAGGTTGTGCAGCTGCTCACCATGTAAGATGGAGAAAAGGCCCGTATATCCAAGCCAAGGGTTAGTCTCGCGGGCCAGATCCGCTCTGCGCGCGTGGGTCTGGCCCGCGAGACTAGCCAAGGGTGTGGTATTGCTGTACCATTGCAAATGCCATGGAGGGAGTGAAGGTTTGAAAGGAGGATTGGGAGATTAGACAGAAAAAGGAGTTACTAGCTGTTTATGGCTGAATGTCTCCACTCCCTCTTCAGAAGGCAGAATAGACCCTAGTCTCGCGGGCCAGCCCCCTTCCCCATTTTGCAGAAGGGGACTGGCACGCAAGACTAAATAGACCCATGTGCCGTATTTGCCACAAACTACCAGCCGGATAACCAGCTGCAGTCTCTGCACCGCTCCTTCATTTCACATCAGTAGCTAGCTACCATAGGAGCTCTAATTATGCGTCCTTCTAATTCTCTGTCAAAATTCAATTTTTTCTAATCCAATTATGCGTCACTCACTCTCTGCAGACTCATTTCCTACTATTGCGCCAGCTACAATGGTCTTTGTTGCTTGCTAGCTAGCTATATAATGTACTGATGTGTATACTGATGGACTGGGATGTACAATACTCTGGTACCTTGCTTTGATGTCTGACTTGCTTGCAAATTACTAGGGCACTATATAGGCCAGCTAGTCTAGACTTCAATCAAGCTTGTTATACCAAATTTGCAGCTGTCTTACTATTTTGTGGCTGTAAAAACACAACAGGTAGCATCTCAAAATAACTGCTCATCTCAATGGGATTGGGTGTGACTTTACTTTTTGCAGTGGTTGTTGGCAGCCAGGCCTCCCACCAGGCCAAGCCAGTTGAGGTTTTGAGAATGGGGGTCATCACTTTCCTGCTGCCAAATCAGCCTTACCTGTTGTCGATGAACCTCCTGCTGATGTTCCCTCCTCTCCTTGTTACCACTACTTCTGTGTTGCTGTGCACGTAGCCTCCCTAATCGCTGCCACCTCTGGCAGGCAACTCCACTCTCAGGCTCTACAGCACGTGCATGGAAGCAATGCGTCCACAATAATTGCATTCCTGTAGCGTTACTTACATGCATACATACATGCATGCATACATATGTGGAGTCTCAATGCAACATGATTAGTTGCCTCGCTTCGTAATAACAGTGACAAGTAGCTCTGAAATTTTATCTCTCTGTATACATACAAAGACATTCATTTGTTTGATAGTTGTTAATTAATGCAATTTTGAATGACTTTGCATGATAAGTAATTGTCAAAGGTATTTTAAACATGCTCATTTATGATGGTCAGCAGAGATTATCATTTGTGTTTTGATAAAGCTTTCTTTCTCACCCATATGCTTCCCTCTTTGTTGTCTAGCATTCCATGTGAATCAAGGTATATCTCGACTATGTATAGTGCATCCGGTTTATTTTGAATGTGTGCATGTGTGTGAGTTGTGTGGTCAGTAGTACAGTCATATACGTACATATAAGTTCATCCTAGCAGTCTTGTTTCTATAGGGCAGGGGAGTATATACCTTTATACTTGAAAACTGACAAACGCCATGCTAACAGCACTCTATGTCTGTGTCTGACATGAGCTATCCTAGACTACCACTTCTTAGGATGTATAGAAAATCACTTCGTCAGTATAGACAGGAGCCTATAGGCTCCTGGTATAGATATATATATAGCTTCCTCCTCTTCGCCTCAGATCTGACCTCATGTACAACACTTTGGTCTGAATAGGCTAATATCTCAGTGTTAAACTCAGGTTTGTATATAGTGCACTTTGTGATAGTCTATCAAGCTAGACCCTCTCTGCACCCACAGCTGGAAAGGCTAGAGAGGGTCTAGCAGATGTCATTAGTATTCATGACTAGCTGACCAATCAGATTTTACTATCTCGGTTGGGGGGGCTAGTAGTAACACGTGCACATTATGGCTTTAGTGAGTACCTATGGTGTGTGGTGTGAAGTATATAGTCTAGCCTTTCTGGTGGTGGGCGCAGAGAGGGTCTAGCTTGATAGACTGATTTCTGCCTGATCTGAAGGCTTCAGTAGCTACATGCTCTTACTCCTTTGGGGGCAGGGAAAGTTTATTTATGCGCTCTTGATACGACATATACGGTGTGCAACAGGCCGTACGCACGTGAACGCACTAGTGTGGGGCTCTCTCACACTCATGCAATTACTTCAGATCAGTGTTTTGATTTTTTACACTTTCTGTACTGATCTAAAGAAGATTGACACTCAATAGAGTTCCATCTGTATCTGCTTATAGAGTGGTCGAATCGGTGGACGAATGAGATCGGCAAGGTTTGCTGGAGCAACGATTGAAATGGGTGCTCAGTGGATATTTACTGACCTTGATCCTACTGCAGATGAAGAAGTAAACATTGTGTACCAGCTAGCTCGCCAGTGTGGACTCCAGTTTCGTGAAGAGTCCCTGGTTCGTACTAACTTGAGAGCATATGACAGTAATGGAGCTAACGTAACCGAAGAAGCCATTCGTGCATTTGATACCCTCACTTCTGCTGCAACAAGTGCATTTGGACTTTTTCTGCAAATATTACAGGAAGGAGGTCGTGATATATCAACTGAGATAGGATTGAGATTGAATGGGTGGAGACCTAGGACCCCAGTGGAGCTGAATATAGATTGGTTTGTACATGAGATTATTGTAGGTCAAAATGAGCTACCAGCTGGAACCTCATTTCTTAGGGTGCTTCCAGGATTCGCACCGGGGTTAACATTTCTAGTGACAGATGAAAGAGGGTTTGCTCATATTCCTGAGTGTCTAGCAAATGAATTTCTCAGTTCCAATGACTCTCGCCTCCACCTCAATACCCGTGTTAGTGCCATCCAGTGGAGCGATGAATGCGTGTGTGCAACCGCATTTGAGAATGGTGAGACTCGGCAGTACTGTGCTCCCTATGCCATACTAACTTTCAGTATCGGATCTTTGCAGTTTGGAACTGTTCAATTTGATCCCAAACTACCATCGTCAAAAGTTTTTAATATTAATGAGCAAAACATGGTCAATTTCTTGAAAATTTGGATTGCTTTCAATGAAACGTTTTGGGATACTGATGTAGACTGGATTGCCTACGTAGATAGGAATAATGGCCGTGAATACTACCCTCTCTTTGCACCATTGGGCGCATTACTGCCAGGAAAGCTTCCCATACTGGAGGCCTTTCTCACTGGAGAGACAGCACTGAGAGTTGCTCAACAGAATATTGAGAATTCTAAACGACAGATAATGGAAGTTCTTCGTCGTATCTACGGAGACCGTGTCACTGAGCCAGTTGACATAATTCGCCATGATTTTATAACAAACCCCCATTTCTATGGTGACGTTACTAGCGTACCTGTGGGTGTGAATGATCAGTCGTATGTAAACCTTGCAGCGCCTGTCGGCAGACTATACTTTGGTGGTGAAGCAACAGCTGTTTTTTTTTCATGGCATAGTTCACGGAGGCTATTTCTCCGGTTTGGCCACAGCAAACACAGTTATTCAGGATATCCAGCAAGGTACAGATAATATACTTGTAGCTAGCCACAGCTGTTTCACTCATGATGACCATTTACCTATCTTTCTTAGGCCTACCCCTTGGTGTACAGTTCATCAATGACTCTCCGAGGGTTGTTGGCAATAATTCAGTGGAGGCGGAGTTCACAACTACTGGCCCTGTTGCTTCTGTGATTTGCAGCCTAACTGGAGGTGTGAGTCAAGAATGTAAGACTTCCACTGGAAAAAAATAATGTCAATGGACCCTTTTCTGTGTGATGTCTTCAGCATGTGTTAATTTTGTTCAATTTGTCCAGCTTCCTATATTGGTAGTAAAGTGATAATTGACTGTGGTACATGGCTTGTTAAGTATCCATAGAGAATGCATTGGAGGGCGCAGAAGAGTTGTATGTACATTCTCTATGAGAAATCGGCAAACGTCACTGTATATACATACAGTATATCTCTTTAATGAAACAAGCTATCAAAGAATTTGCCATTAAAAAAAATTGGCTAATTAGCTAATTAGAACATGTTGCACGGTGACCTCCACGGGAAAGGGCCCATTGATGCTACTAATACTTATACATGATATTGTATGATGCTGGCTGAAATTTTAAATTAAAGTGCAAGATAATAGTTATATGTTAGCTAAAACAAAAACAATTAAACTAAGGCTTTGTTAATGAAACTGCTGGGCTTTATAAGGCAATATGCATTATTAATCCTTCATTCATTACATCTGTCCTTATGTGACCCATTGGCCTGGGCAACCCTATAATACTATGTTTTATTTTTAGCCATATTTCCTTACGAAAACTGAGAGTTCGAATCCTTTCCAATATTATGATAAATGTCTCCCTCTGTGACCCCTCCTTCATACCTAACAATTGCTATGCATACACAGGCTCCTCAGGGTCAGTGAGCTTCGCTGAGCTTGCTCCTCGTGCCTACAATCTGAGGGTGATTGTCCGCGGCAGAAGTGGAGAGAGGGTGGTGGAGAGGGGAAGGTTTGTCATCCCTTAGCGATGGTGCGTGGGTCATAACCAAACATACTGAACACATGTTGTTACGTTTGTTAGGTATTTGATTATGTTGCAACCTCGGGAAGTACTAACATATTGCTTTTTCGATATTTGATAGTGTATGACCGTAGGTAGTTATTATGAACCTGTCCTTAATACTTGAACAAATAACAAGTTAGAAATAATGTAATTTTGGAATATTGCCATTCTGTAATCATGTGGCTAGTCTGGTGGTCCTGTATTTTGCAGCTGAGCTGTCGATATTGCCATGAGAGATTTCAAGGTTATTCATTCGAGGCCAGGGCTAAAGAGCAGGTTCATAATAACAACCACATCTATTTTAAGAATTTACTTTCAGGTCTGTATACGTGTTTTACATGTGCAAACTTGAAGTGTTGTATTTTCCTGTGATATATGATTTTGCATCCATCAAGCCTGCACTATTATAATAATATATTTGGATGGTTCTCTCCAAGCTCATAGATAGCCACTGAATGCAGTGAGTACATTACTGCATTAAATTAATAATGAAACATTTAGCCATAGACCCGTAGTAAATAAAGTTATCTAGGGGGTTCTAAGACACATGATATTGGACCACAGATGCTGGGGAGGGGGCCCTGGGAAGTGGGGTGGGGAGAGGGAGTGGGGATTACTGCATGGCCATTAGTCACATTTGATTTACTGATTCTTCCTTGTAATAGAAATTATTTGATCACTGATGCGATCCAGCTTGACCCGTCTAAGTCCAGTGGATCATACTGAACTTTAATTTACATAGGGTGTTAGGGATTAAACTCCAGCATAGACAACAGAGGGAGTGGGGATTACTGCATGGCCATTAGTCACATTTGATTTACTGATTCTTCCTTGTAATACTGCCAGACCATTGTTGTCTGTAGCTATTGGTCTGTTAATATTGTAGATCCACATGCACTAGAAGAACTTGTCCAGGAAAATTTAAATGCTACATGTATCCAATTTTCAGATGAAAATGGAAGAACTGAAAGGACATCCATAATTGAATGTTCGGGCTACTCCACTTTTGGATGAAACTACTGCCATCCATAATTGTCTTTTGAGGCCGGCTGTTTTGCCATGGTTACTCCACTGTTGGATCACCAGCCACAGTGTTCCTTCCCCTATATGTGTCAACCAAAATTTATTATCCATATTTTAATGATCAAAGCTGGAAATAGGATCAATGAAGTTTCAATTTCTGTATGCAAGTTGTCCTCATCCTCTTATCTTCTGTAGTTCACTATTGGTCTGTTCATTGAGTTAGTTCTCCTATAAATCGTTGTATGAGTCAAGGTAGTAACCACTTGGGCATGCCCACGCCAGTAAATTTTTTATAGCAGAGATACGTAAAATTTTTAGTCGTGGTCATCAAAGGAACGTGCTAATTAGATTAGCAGTTTTTGTGACGCTTTACTTCCGCCGCAGGTTTCATATTATCTATGGTCTGTTCTCGGGTCTGCTATATACATACTAGGAGAATGCAAGACATTGTGGGGCGAGCCTTAGCGAGTGTATGTGCATAACATGGGGTAGCACAAGCTGGGGAAAATCGAGCCGGGGAAATCGAGCTGGGTAGCCAATTCGACAAGGTTGCTTGTGACTCTTTGGACTGGTTTCTTTGGTTTGGTGGCACTCTGGGTGTACGGGCAAGTGGTAGTAAGAGTGCTAGTGCCATTGCTGACGGTCGTTTGATTAAGCTGGCTGGAGAACCTGGTTCATTGGAAGCCCATGTTTCTGATTAAAGTGACGACGGAGGTGGCAGCTCCTGATTTGATGGTATAACATGGGAGGTGGAAGGTCCCAAGAACGACATCATAATGTGGGAGGTGTGAGGTCCCAAGAACATTTGTAATGCTTCTTGATGACTCTGGTGTAGACGTACACAGCTGTCTGCAGTTATCCCAGGACAACTGACTTGGTCTGTGTACATATACGTTCTGTGTTGACTGGAGGAGTGACGGCCAATGGATTCATTGAAGGATTCAGGGTGATGGCGAGGCTAATGTGCATGCTGTCTGTCAGTGGTGACCATACTGCTGCTGTTGCTTGACACCCTCAACTTTATTATTTATGGTGTGTGTTTGACATGACAGTGTATGTGTGTGGTTTGTGTATGTACGTAGTACAACCCTGCTTATACTGTTGCAACCTGACTGCTCTTTAATTGGGCGAGTTTCAGGCTATCATGAACTTTGAACTATGTGCAGTATGAAGTGGATGTAAGATAGTAATGGCATATGGCACAACTATGAAACTATGTTACATACCTAGCTACTAAAGTATTTTAATATAGTCTGCATGACCTCTGCACTGCACTGTGGTCTCTGTTGTTTTCTGTCACTCTTGCTTTATGCATCTGGCCAGCAGTCTGGCCTCACCTGTTTCTTTCTTCTGTTCGCTTTGGCTTAACTTGCGTTGCCGTCTGAGCTAGCTGGCCTGCATGCTGCCTCGGCCGATCACTGTTTAAACTTAATTGTAGATGTATTAAACAAAGTGAGCTGGATAATAGCTGTCTGGCCTCACCTGTTTCTTTATTTACGCTTCGGCCCCTCTCTGCTCCGCGTGCCGATACTGAAAGCGATCGGTGCTGCGGAAGTAAGTGGGCTGGCCCGCGAGACTACTGCTCTGCATGCTGCCTCGGCCGATAGCTACATACACTGGGTGATGATGATTGTTCAGTGTAGCTACCACCCATAGCTTGCTGTCTTTCAAACACTCACACGCCAGATGCCCCTACTCTGATGCCGCCTATATAGCGTGGAATTATTATCGCGTCACGCACATGCCGGTGAAATAGGTATGTCAACGTATTTGCGGTATGACCGTGCTGGACAAATCGTATTCATTCGTTTTTGCGCACGCACAGAAATCCCAACCGACATCACTAAATTGGGGCTCGCGCTAAGGCTCGCCCCAATAATACTGAGTAGACTATCGGAGAATCGAGGGGCTTGATCGCTAAATGAAAGCGAGAATGGTACCTACACTGGTTGCAGTTCTGTTCGCTCTGGCAGTTACCTCTACCGTGCACTGCCAGTCTTGCGAGAATGCTGATGCGGAAGTCTTAATCCTGGGAGCTGGCATTTCGGGGATCACTGCAGCGAGGACGTTGCATGACAGTGGGATAACAGATTTCGTCATTCTGGAGCAGGTACGTCGACCGTATTTGCGTATATAGTCTCGCGAGCCAGACTAGATTCTCGCGAATATTATTGATGCGCTATACGCGTATGCCTGTGTAGCTGCCCGCGTGGCATGCTGCTACCTAGTTCGCGAGGGGCACGCTACGCCAGACTAACCTACGTGAAGTAGTGAGTGGTTAATGGTCACTGCAAAAACATGAGGATTGTTTTAACCCTGCCTGGTTACCTCAGTTGCAGGTCACCTCATAATTATGCATGTACAGGTAGTCAGTGTAGGAATGACAAGTAGCTGCCCCCTCGCTTCCTCCTCCCCCATCCGCCCCGGTCAGGTAGAGGGCAGTGTGGGCGGATAGGTAGGATAACATCAATGCATGTCAACCCAGTTCCTCAGCCCAAACCAATCTCGGCACACTTGGCATAGCTTAGCTGGTAGCTATGGGATATTTAAAGTCGCTGTATGTTAATACACAGTTAGTGACTATCTGATTATGTTTCCTGTGACTGGCTTCCCTATTAAACTGGAAGTAGCTATATGTGGCTAGTGGCTAGCCTTCTGGTGCTATGGTCAAATTAGCTAAGTATTTAACATTTGGTAATCAACTGATCTGATGCCAAAAGTATATAGATGCAAGAGAAATTCTAACTACATTGTTATTCTTGCAACATACAGAGGTGACCCATCTACCACCCTGCAACTGCAGTGCTGGGGAGATGGATCACTCTGATATGTCCACAAAGGTATTTGTTAATTAATACAATTATGCTTAATGACTTTGCATGATAAGTAATTGTCAAAGGTATGCTCATTAGGATGGTGTGATATTACATGCCCATCCATGCACACACACACACACATACACACGCACTTGTGTGTGCATGGACAATAAAATACGTTCAGCAACTGAACAATGTCCATCTTCTTCGGGTCAATACCGAAATTGTGAAACTGAAATCAAGTTTAAGTACAATGCAGACCAGCAGTAAACACGTTATTGAAATTACAAAAAGCATGTGCTTATAATTAGCCGAGTTGACAGGAGGGCTGTATCCCATGCCAGAACTTACTACCTTTTCTTCTTATAGCCCAAGGAGCCTAACATATTATGTACATATACCTGAAAGATTTACACATTAATAGTCAGGCCCGTAGGCGAGGGGATTCAAGGGGGTTCACACGAACCCCCTCGAAAGGCCCAAAGACTAGTATGAGGCCTAGCATTGCACTAAGTTAAACGTACTGCGCTTGCAAACAGCTGGCTGCAGCAGCTTCAGGATCCAGTGTCAGTGAGCAACACACTATCACGACCTATCGTTGAGCACACCATTAAGAGACCCACATGATGGAACAGGGATGTGCATTTCTGAAATGGCAGTCTGGTCTCTTTTCGGAAAGTATGGTGAGTGTTTATTCACACTTCACATGCAGAATAGTCAGCTGCTTCGCAACCTCTCCAGGGCACATAGTACCCACAGCTATAACTAAGCTAGGTAAGTTATGTAACCCCCTCTGCATGGCTACGAGCCTGACAATTTCACAAAAAAAGGCACCCTTGGATGCGCTTATATCACTGAAGGCATTTGTGCCGGCATGTTTGTGATAGCAGCTGCAGCTGAATCCTGGAAAGATCATGCTATATTCTTTGAGAATTTAATGATACCATATAGCTATGTCAGTGATGTGAATTCATTGTGAGTAAACAATTAGTGACGTAAAGTAATAAGCCATTCGTCACGTGCACCATACTTGAAATTGCACTTGCAACTCATGTAACCTGAACTGGGTCAAAACGTTTTGCAGTGTGGATGGGATGGAATGTTAGAAGCCTAATTACTTCAGATCAGTGTTTTGATTTTTTACACTTTCTGTACTGATCTAAAGAAGATTGACACTCAATAGAGTTCCATCTGTATCTGCTTATAGAGTGGTCGAATCGGTGGACGAATGAGATCGGCAAGGTTTGCTGGAGCAACGATTGAAATGGGTGCTCAGTGGATATTTACTGACCTTGATCCTACTGCAGATGAAGAAGTAAACATTGTGTACCAGCTAGCTCGCCAGTGTGGACTCCAGTTTCGTGAAGAGTCCCTGGTTCGTACTAACTTGAGAGCATATGACAGTAATGGAGCTAACGTAACCGAAGAAGCCATTCGTGCATTTGATACCCTCACTTCTGCTGCAACAAGTGCATTTGGACTTTTTCTGCAAATATTACAGGAAGGAGGTCGTGATATATCAACTGAGATAGGATTGAGATTGAATGGGTGGAGACCTAGGACCCCAGTGGAGCTGAATATAGATTGGTTTGTACATGAGATTATTGTAGGTCAAAATGAGCTACCAGCTGGAACCTCATTTCTTAGGGTGCTTCCAGGATTCGCACCGGGGTTAACATTTCTAGTGACAGATGAAAGAGGGTTTGCTCATATTCCTGAGTGTCTAGCAAATGAATTTCTCAGTTCCAATGACTCTCGCCTCCACCTCAATACCCGTGTTAGTGCCATCCAGTGGAGCGATGAATGCGTGTGTGCAACCGCATTTGAGAATGGTGAGACTCGGCAGTACTGTGCTCCCTATGCCATACTAACTTTCAGTATCGGATCTTTGCAGTTTGGAACTGTTCAATTTGATCCCGAACTACCATCGTCAAAAGTTTTTAATATTAATGAGCAAAACATGGTCAATTTCTTGAAAATTTGGATTGCTTTCAATGAAACGTTTTGGGATACTGATGTAGACTGGATTGCCTACGTAGATAGGAATAATGGCCGTGAATACTACCCTCTCTTTGCACCATTGGGCGCATTACTGCCAGGAAAGCTTCCCATACTGGAGGCCTTTCTCACTGGAGAGACAGCACTGAGAGTTGCTCAACAGAATATTGAGAATTCTAAACGACAGATAATGGAAGTTCTTCGTCGTATCTACGGAGACCGTGTCACTGAGCCAGTTGACATAATTCGCCATGATTTTATAACAAACCCCCATTTCTATGGTGACGTTACTAGCGTACCTGTGGGTGTGAATGATCAGTCGTATGTAAACCTTGCAGCGCCTGTCGGCAGACTATACTTTGGTGGTGAAGCAACAGCTGTTTTTTTTTCATGGCATAGTTCACGGAGGCTATTTCTCCGGTTTGGCCACAGCAAACACAGTTATTCAGGATATCCAGCAAGGTACAGATAATATACTTGTAGCTAGCCACAGCTGTTTGACTCATGATGACCATTTACCTATCTTTCTTAGGCCTACCCCTTGGTGTGCAGTTCATCAATGACTCTCCGAGGGTTGTTGGCAATAATTCAGTGGAGGCGGAGTTCACAACTACTGGCCCTGTTGCTTCTGTGATTTGCAGCCTAACTGGAGGTGTGAGGCAAGAATGTAAGACTTCCACAGGAAAAAAAATAATGTCAATGGACCCTTTTCTGTGTGATGTCTTCAGCATGTGTTAATTTTGTTCAATTTGTCCAGCTTCCTATATTGGTAGTAAAGTGATAATTGACTGTGGTACATGGCTTGTTAAATATCCATAGAGAATGCATTGGAGGGCGCAGAAGAGTTGTATGTACATTCTCTATGAGAAATCGGCAAACGTCACTGTATATACATACAGTATATCTCTTTAATGAAACAAGCTATCAAAGAATTTGCCATTAAAAAAAATTGGCTAATTAGCTAATTAGAACATGTTGCACGGTGACCTCCACGGGAAAGGGCCCATTGATGCTACTAATACTTATACATGATATTGTATGATGCTGGCTGAAATTTTAAATTAAAGTGCAAGATAATAGTTATATGTTAGCTAAAACAAAAACAATTAAACTAAGGCTTTGTTAATGAAACTGCTGGGCTTTATAAGGCAATGTGCATTATTAATCCTTCATTCATTACATCTGTCCTTATGTGACCCATTGGCCTGGGCAACCCTATAATACTATGTTTTATTTTTAGCCATATTTCCTTACGAAAACTGAGAGTTCGAATCCTTTCCAATATTATGATAAATGTCTCCCTCTGTGACCCCTCCTTCATACCTAACAATTGCTATGCATACACAGGCTCCTCAGGGTCAGTGAGCTTCGCTGAGCTTGCTCCTCGTGCCTACAATCTGAGGGTGATTGTCCGCGGCAGAAGTGGGGAGAGGGTGGTGGAGAGGGAAAGGTTTGTCATCCCTTAGCGATGATGCGTGGGTCATACCCAAACGTACTGAACACATGTTGTTAAGCTTGTTAGGTATTTGATTATGTTGCAACCTCGGGAAGTACTAACATATTGCTTTTTCGATATTTGATAGTGTATGACCTTAGGTGTATGTAGGCATGGTATAGTTATTATGAACCTGTCCTTAATACTTGAACAAATGACAAATTAGAAATAATGTAATTTTGGAATATTGCCATTCTGTAATCATGTGGCTAGTCTGGCGGTCCTGTATTTTGCAGCTGAGCTGTCGATATTGCCATGAGAGATTTCAAGGTTATTCATTCGAGGGCTAAAGAGCAGGTTCATAATAACAACCACATCTATTTTAAGAATTTACTTTCAGGTCTGTATACGTGTTTTACATGCGCAAACTTGAAGTGTTGTATTTTCCTGTGATGTATGATTTTGCATCCATCAAGCCTGCACTATTATAATAATATATTTGGATGGTTCTCTCCAAGCTCATAGATAGCCACTGAATGCAGTGAGTACATTACTGCATTAAATTAATAATGAAACATTTAGCCATAGACCCGTAGTAAATAAAGTTATCTAGGGGGTTCTAAGACACATGATATTGGACCACAGATGCTGGGGAGGGGGCCCTGGGAAGTGGGGTGGGGAGAGGGAGTGGGGATTACTGCATGGCCATTAGTCACATTTGATTTACTGATTCTTCCTTGTAATATAAGAATAAAATTAATTGATCCCTATGTAAATTAAAGTTCAGTATGATCCACTGGACTTGGATCGCATCAGTGTGTAAGGGATACAAAAAACTAGTCTCGTGACCAGACCGTGGCTCCTCCCCTCGCGAGCGTAGGTACTAGGTCTGGGCACGAGACTAACAAAAAATAGCCGGCTAGCCGAGCCCTAGTCTCGTGACCAGACCTTGGCTCCTCCCCCTCGCGCGCGCCGATCGGCGAGGGGGAGGAGCCAAGGTCACGATCGGCGAGGGGGAGGCTAGGCCGAGGAGCCAAGGTCTGGTCACGAGACTAAGCTAGACACCGTATACTGGATGATGATCTGATGGAGAGTCCAAGAGGGGATCCAGATAAGTGCCCTATTTGTTTGGTGGCTTATCTAAATGAACAGAACAAAGCGGAGACTGCGTGCGGACACGGTTTCTGTAGGGCGTGTATACTGGACGTGCTGAAGACGTCTCATCGTCAAGGGTTCACCAACTGTCCCTACTGCCGGCAAAAAGTCTCCATATTCGACATCGTATGTGGCGGAAGGAAGCTTGCCGAACACCCCAACACAATTTACGGGAGCATTTACGTGCAGGGTAACAAAGAAGGTCTTGCCAGTTACCACTTTGAGGAGGAAGAGGGCTACATATCTTACAGCGCTGCCCCGCCGTATTGGCGCTTGGACGACGGCACACCTCCGCCAGAGAAAAAGTCCTTTGAGGAAACGTCTTACGATCCGGACACCCGAACTTTCAAAGCCGTTGTCAACTGGTCTCCAGTCGCATTCCATAAAGACTCAAGGTGGGAGTACAGAATAGTATTCTCTGAGGACTTTCTGACAACAGAAGGTGGCGAAGTGACCGCATATCAAAGTGAAGGACAGGAGGGTGATGTACACATATATGGACAACATCTAGTTTACAAGAGAGTGTTCGACATGGAACAGCTCATTGCACAGCTCCAATAGCTCAGTATAGTTCTGCTACTGATAGCTATAGCCATTCATTGCCTGATGGTGGTTGGTAGTCATGACCTTGAAGTTTGTATAATGTACATATCAAAAGATTGTGTAGTATTATAGTAGAGACCACAAAACAGACCATGTGGACGGTCTGATGGAGTATGACTACACACCTTGACAAAAAATTCCATGTAGCCAGCTCTGTATTAGGAAATTTCCTCCCCTGGTGCCTCTGACTTAGCAAATTTCCTTCCCCTGGTGCCTCTGACTTAGGACATTTTCTCCCTCTCAGAGCCCCTGTCCTAGGAAATTTCCTCCCCCTGGAGCCTCTGTGTTAGATTATTTTCTCCCTCTGGAGCCTCTCTCTTGGCGTCCCTGCACTTCGTGTATCACTAGAAATATTGTAAAATGACATGACATAGAACTGCTCTTGGCTTTAATACACAAAGGACAAAAGAAAATTAATTGCTACCTCCAAAAACTAAAATTTGAAGTGACTCGTACACCCTCATGAACTGCAGGAGAGAGGAAAAGGAACACAGTGAGCAGCCAGGAAGCTTGGAGGAAGTACACTAGTGGCAGAAATATTTGGGAAGGCTTAATAGGTCAAACTGAGACCTGCATTATATGGGAGTGTGGGGGGTATGCCATCCACTTCCAGAAGAAGTAGGGGAGGGTGGGGGTATGCCATCCACTCCCAGAAGAAATAGGGGAGGGTGGGGGGTATGCTAGCCACTCCCAGAAGAAATAGGGGAGGGTTGGGGGTATGCCATCCTCTCCCAGAAGAAGTAGGGAGGGTGGGGGTTATGCCATTCACTCCCAGAAGAAGTAGGGAGGGTGGGGGTTATGCCATCCACTCCCAGAAGAAGTAGGGAGGGTGGGGGTATGCCATCCACTCCCAGAAGAAATAGGGGAGTGTGGGGGGTATGCCATCCACTCCCAGAAGAAGTAAGAAGTAGGGAGGGTGGGGGGTATGCTATCCACTCCCAGAAGAAATAGGGGAGGGTGGGGGGTATGCCATCCACTCCCAGAAGAAGTTTGGGTTATCCTTGTACCCAGGCCTCCATAAAATGCCTGAGTACAAGTTGGTTGCTATTCCTCTTTAAAGGTTAAATTTTCCTTGACAAAAATTCTGTAGGGACGGAGACCAGTGGGAAACTTCTGAAAGTTGACAGGCCAGCAACACACCTGCTTGGAATGGAAGTGATGGCTGTACTCTCCTTGACTGTCGCGGTATTTGATGCTGACTGTGGCTCTCCTCTCGTTGCAGCTGAGCTCACTGATGCAGTCGTTCCAGAGCCTACCGGAAATCTTCTCATCAGGAAACCGACGAAGAATGAGAGCTTCGCTATTTATCTGGAAGTGAGGGAGGGAGGGAGGGAGGAAGGGTGGGAGAGAGAGAGGGAAGGAGAGAGAGGGAGGAAGGAGGAAGGAGAGAGTGGTAAACAGACGGATTTGCAAGACCTCTTGTGGTCACTTTTATGCAGTTCTCTCACAGTCAGTCAACACAAACGCACACACACTCTCACTTGAAGCTTGTAGACAGGTGCGATCATGTTGATCCCATAGTGTACAATGTAGGAGGTGGTGGGATGGACCTCGCTGTACAGCGCCATCAGCCCCAGCTCACTGAGATCCAAGTCACCTGACGTCTGCAAAATAGGAGACGACGTTCACTTCACTGTACTAAATGCAAGTCCATAAGTTCACTATAGAAGTCAATAGCTCACCGACTGTTCCACGTGTTTCAGTGTTTGCTGCAGTAGTCTCTCCTCGATGATAGCGAGCCGAGTCCTAGGGGTCACATATCAAGGCAGGTTACATACGGGTATGTGTACACAGTAGCATTAAAAGTGTCATTGTAGACGGCATTCAGCTACATGTACCTGCGATAGCTAATACTGGGCTTACCAAGCATTAGATCTTTTAGTATTATGATGTAATGGGGGGGGGGGGGGGGGGGGTAAAAGTGAGCATTAAATGGAAAAAATAATGCAAACATGTGCTTTGATGTAGTTTTCATGTACATGTGCAAAACATACTTGTTTACACATGTTCTCCTGTATTTTCTCCATTTAGTGCTCACTTTTACCCCCATTACATCATGGTCTATTCATGTTCGTCAATAAGCAGCCTCGTTAAGGTACACTCACTTGGCAGTGAGCCTGTGGATGAGATCTGTGGTCTCGTGAGGGCTGAGCCCCACCATGAGCATGTACACCAGCAGGTTGTGTAGCACCAAGCTGAGCAGCATGTCCTCCTCCAGACCAAAGGCTTGCCGGTGAGATTCCGAGAGCGAGGTGTACCTGGGAGGGAGGGAGGGAGGGAGGAAAGGAGGGAAGGAAGGAAGGAAGGAAGGACGGAGGGAGAGGGGGAAGAGGGACGGAGGGGGGGAGGGAGAGGGAGGGGAGGGAGGGAGGGGAGGGAGGGAGGGACAAAGATGTTGAGAGCTATGTGACGGCATCATCCTACGCCTTGCCTACCTCTCATAAAGTTCAGCGGTCTTCTCGTTCCATCCCATATAATTCCTGTCCGTGTCAATCGTGGACATGAACAGCACGTTCCAGAACTGCCGACTTAGCATAAATGTTCGACTGTTACCCAATGCCTTCATAAGGTCTTTATACACGAAAGTGGCTTTCTTGGGGTCTTGGTTGAGAAACGCCTCCAGGAGTCTCGGACTTCTAGACTTCACGGGAGTGCTCTTCATGTGTTTTAACCAGTGCGGTGACGGAATAGGGACTTTGGAATCGGTGTCTGAGAATTCAGAGGATGGGGTATAGAATTGTTGGTTTTGAGGAGTGTCCTTTGAAGTGGTGATGCTGGAATCGAATGTTTTGGGTGTGACAAGAACAGCATCATCACTACCTTGTTTTTCGTGTTTACCGTTTCCAATGGCGACAGGCGTCATGTGCTGAGGATCTCTGGAAGCATGCTCTGTTGAGCCGCTTTCAAATGTCAAAGGTGGGCTCCTATTGGAAGCAAATCTGTTGGTACGTTCCTCACTGGACGATATAGCTCCTTCTCGAATCGAGGGAATAGGTGTAGTTGAATTCTCTTGGCTGCCGGCAGGAACCGGGGTGGCCAAGACGCTGTCACTTCCTTCCTCAAACTTCAATGCTCTCCTAGTGAGGATGTTGGTATCACCGGAGCTGTGTGCAGGTGGAGATTTCTGTTTCGGCGAAAGAGAAGAAGTGGGCGTCTTTACAGCTTTGGGAGACGGTTGTTTCTGGGGGCTGGTTTCACTTGAGGTAGAGGTAGTTTCTTCTTGGTTTTGCAACGAAGCACTGAGCTCCTGAGCCATGGAGACCGAAAGAGGGAGGATGGTTGGATGACGTAGCTCTTGCTTGGTGACCTTGACCGTGTGCGGCCGTCTCTTGGGCTGGAGGTAGACGCTGAAGGCCACCCTCAGGACGAGGAAGACGGAGAAGATGGAGGCTTCTGACTCCTTCTGTAGCTCCTCCTCGACACACTGGAGGAGGTATTTCAGTAGATCCACCAGACCTCTGAAGACTGATTTGGCCACACCCTGTAGGTGTGGTCAAGATGGGAGAGACAGGTGTACATAATGACGTGAGAAGTGCTGAGCACAGCACTGGATATTCCGTTGCAGACACACAGCACAAATAATATGCAGCTAGTGTATGTAGATATTCTGTAATTGTTAATAGTATACAAGCAGTATGAAGACAATGTACAAATAGTATGCAGATAGTGTACACATAGTATGCAAACACTGTGCTCACCACTGGCTGGATCTGTGGTTGGGTGGCCATAGAGAGAGAATCCGGCTTCCTCAGTCCCAGTTTGGTCTCCAACAGTCGCAGCACCATCACCCTCGTCTTCTCGTGGGACGCCAGACGCTTGAGGCCGGGCGGCTTGGGCCAGGGAAGGCCCTGTCCGTCCAGGATCTTCAGCACCACGTCTTGGAGCTGGTGCTCCAAGGCTCTGGGAAGGAGGGCAGAAGGGGTTAAATATTCAAAAGCAAAAGGTTAATTAATTAATTATTCAATTAGTGCATGTACATGTACATGTACTGAAAATGCTACACTCCGGAAGTTTACTTAATACTTACTGAGAGTTTGTAACTGCCGAGATGGGGACTGTACGAGAGAGTGGGGGGGTGTCCCCTCTTTCTCCCTTCAGTCGCAGGGAGCTGGATCGCCGAAGGGAGGAGGGAGCACTGAGTTCCACAACCCCTGTGGAGTGAGACAGCGAGGTAATGTTAAGCCACGAACTTCGCAGCTGTGGATTGCCACTTATCGTTCGTCGAGTCACTAAAACTGGATCATCATCATCGGAATCTAACTTCTCCGATGGGCTGGAGGGTTCGCTGCCTCTCCTTGCGAAAGACTGCTTTGCGAGATGGCTATTTGCATGTGGAGTGAGATAGTTTGACTCTTCATTACTTTCACTTTCATTTTCACGGTGAGAGAGATTGGCCACAGGGAGGGCCTCACAGCTGATGGACAATCTATTGGGAGCCTGCTGGCTAACATGCAGGAGATGTCTCGGGCGGTTGTAGAAGGCACTCTCTGTGAGACTCGATTCATCTGGGTCTACAGCCGTGACCATCGATACTTCACGGACGTGCTGATGGTGATTGGGTACGGCTTCGGACGCATTCGGATAACTGACGTGAGGAAAATGAAATTGATCAGGATGGGGTAAATCTATCTCAGGGATATCGATGTCCAGGTGTCCAGTGATCGGCATTGTAGCATCAGTAGTATCTGGGTTGTACTGACTGGAGATGACGAGCCTTTGCTGGGGAAAGGGAGAAACCGACCGACAATCGTCAGAGAAATAGGAAGGAGTTGAGGCAGAGAACTCGCTTCCCCCGTCGTAGTAATCTCCTGCGAGATACTCCCAATCGCTGTCGTCGTCCGGCGGGATTTCCTGATTGCTGACGAGGTGGTACGAGGCCTGACTGGCTTTGTAGCTGAGCATCTCCTGGTAGAGGAGCGAGTCATCGTTGAGGTCGTAGAGACAGGTCTGGACGACAGTGCCACCACTCTTATGAATGTAATACGACTGCTTGTCACTCAGACGGTCCACTTCTCTGATACCTGAGGAGGAAAAAATATTTTTAGGTGGCTTCAAAAAATGGCCTCGGAGTCAGAGAATATAAAAGGCTAACCCTAGCGGGAAAAAAATGGATATAAACCCCCCGGCTCACACCAGTATTCAAAGGTGAATTCACTTCAATTTGTATCCAGGCAGCGAATCTACACTTCTTGTAGCTACTCTTCGGAGCCTGTTTGTACCACAGACTGAGTACTGAAATACTGTCACCAGCAGAGGGTAGAGAAGTACAATACGTCAGTCCTGCCCACGCGCAATTATGTAAGTTAAATCACGTGAGAAAAAGTACCAGGCTCTCCAGTGTGAAACACACAGAGAGCCTGGGGATGAGGCTACCCCAGACTCTCATCTTCTGCCCAGTTAGAGACCCTGTTAATACGATTACTGTTCTTGGAATTCAAACAAAGCCACTTCCCTCCTACCTCAGCGTTGGCCTGGTTTACTCACCTCTTCTAATCTCCTCAAATGCAGAGTTTTCCGGATTCAGCGACCACTCAAAGAAGTACTCGATGCCCTGGAGCAGAGGATAGGATAATAACAAGGGTTAGCCTCGTGCCCAGGCCGATCAGCCATGCGAGATAAAATGGGCATGACCAAATGACTGAGTGTCAATGTCATTACTATTCAAGGAATCAGCAAAGTACGGTGTCCGTGTTATTCAAGGAATCAGCAAGTACGGTGTCCGTATTATTCAAGGAATCAGCAAAGTACGGTGTCCTTACTATTCAAGGAATCAGCAAAGTACGGTGTCCTTACTATTCAAGGAATCAGCAAACTGCGGTGTCCTTGCTATTCAAGGAATTAACAAAGTACGCCTTACAATTCAAGGAATTAGCGAAGTATAGTGTCCTTGCTATTCAAGGAATCATTAAAGTACGACATCCTCACTATTCAAGGATTACAGGCCAGGCTGGGGTTTCTCTCCAGAATTTTGAAGCTGACATTCTTTTGATATTCACTAGTTTATTAGTAGTTAATTTCCAGCTTTTTTCGGGGGCCCAGAAGCAGTCTCAGCACATGAAAATAAAAATTTCCTGGGGGAGCATATACCACCCCCCCAGGGGGGGGCATGGCTCCACACACATTATTTCCCCCACCCCTACCGAAAATTGCTGCATGAAACCCTGCAGGAATCACTAAAGAATGGTATTCAAGGAGTCACCAAAGTATGACGTCTTACTATAAGTTACATGTAGGGTTTGAGTAAACACTCTGCAGAAATCGCTAAAGTATGGTATTCTAGGAGTCAACAAAGTATGGCGTCTTAACTATTCAAAAGCTGTAAGTTATATATGTAGGGTTTGAGTACCAGTACTAACTATAAAAAATCCTGCACGAAACCCTGCAATATTCTCTCAAGTATGGTATCCCTACTATTCAAGGAGTCACCAAAGTATGACGTCTTAACTATTCAAGGACTGTAAGTTACATCAAGGATAACAGAGCGTGTTTATGTGCTCTATTATCCATGGTTACATGTAGGGTTTGAGTACTTCCCTGTAAAGTATGGTATCCCTACTATTCAAGGAGTCACCAAAGTATGACGTCTTAACGGGCTGTAAGTTACATGTAGGGTTTGTAAATACTCTCCAGTGATATAATACGGCAGTCTCAGATAGAGTAGCTGCAATATGCTGCAAACCTTAACCCTAACGTACAGGAAAAGAAACACAGTGTTATTCTCACTTGGCTGCGTATGAGATTCCTGATGAACTGTGTATCAGCAGAAGGTGACGATTTCTGGTAGTTACTCATGAATGCCGAAGAGCGGAGCGAGACCACAGGACGTGGAAACAGCCGGAAGATGCACAGGTAGCAGTCGATGTTCCCCAGGATCTCGGGGCTGAAGAGAAACTCAATGAAGGCTGTTCTGATGGAGACGTCGACTTCTCCACGGACGCAGTGCTCACGTTCCTCGTCCGAGAGGTTGCTGCAGAGGCTGGCCTCGATGGCCCGAGGGTCCAGCTGAATAGGGCGGTCCAGCTTGTCCAAGGCCTGGAAGAAACAGAACACACGCATGAGAAAAAGAGAGGGCCTTAGGGCTAATTAGGCCCAACCAGAAGTGCAGAAAATTAAAAAAAAAGTTCCTGACCAGGTAAGGCTTTTATTCTCACCACTTCAGAATAATGCAATGAATGGCCATGAGATTGACACACGACTAATGCACAGAGACTGGAGAAGGCAGAGATGTAAACTTTTAGTCACTGCATGCACTCACTTCGCGGCAAGCAGCCATATTCACTTACCTGTCCAAAACACGCATACTATATAAATGCTCCGAATGTAAGAAACTGATGTTATTGAAACTTCAGTTGTGACTCTAGCTCTCTAGGCTGCAGTTCCAGACATCAAATTGAAGACTTATCATTCTCAGCCCAAGCGTAATGGTCCATTTCCTATATTTAGAACTTTGGCCCTGTACGGACAGGAGGTAGGCGATAAGTGTCTATTCTCAATGTCTGGAACTGCAAAGCGCTTGAAAGTTTCTGTACTGCTACAAATCAGACCCACGATCAACCTGACAGTCCTGAAATTCGTAGTATGAGATTCTACACTCACAGTCGCCTTCAACATTGCAGCATTGTGTCTCACCATGACTACCGGATGAAGTGGGCTGAGTCAACACTTATGGTTGGCCCAACCTTAAATGAGCTTTCTACAACATGTACTGGTATTTCCTTAAGAGACAGACAAGCAGTAGTAGCATAGGATTGTCGTCTAGTAGGTGTGGTTTGCAAACCCACCTTTCTGATATCTGCTTGCAGCTGCAAAATGCTGTATGGGAACTCCAACAGGGGCGGGTCCAGCTGCTCCGGAGACTGGAACTGGAATGGAACGAAAACACAGTTGAGCACTCCCTTTAAGGGTCAAATTCCCCCCATTGAAGAGAGGAAGGAAAGAGGAGGGAAACACTGCCCAGGGAAACCCGGCCATTCACTAACACCTACCTAAGGAAATACCAGCTTCATGCCCACCTCTCCTACTATAGAACAGACAAGGAGGAGTGAGCATGATTTTTTTTTTATCAGCTGGGTGCACACGGCTGGTACGAAGATTGCTTTACGTTACCCACGGCTGTTTGTCTGTACTCATCACGTGTTCTAGTGAACGTCACTACCGTTGCTAAGCCACTATAGCCATGAGCACTACTGGTAGGTAGTGATGACAACCTTGTGTTCCCCAGAAGTGATGATAATCCTGTTTTGGCACGAAATAGGGTGGACACTATGAAATTAATTACTGGGTCAGCATTTTTTGAAAAGCGGTGCAAAGATGAGACAGTTTCACTACAATGTCTTCACGTGATCCGTTCATGTGTGTTTTCCTAAAATTTCTTGTTGCTGTGCGTAACTCATGTGCGGATATTTTGATGGAACTTAATCTACTGTATGTGCAGTATACCACTAGGGCTGTGTTATATGCAAGTGGACTAATTACCTCTCCCGAGTCAAGATTGACGAGCCAGGCCTCTGTTTGGTGCATATCATGAAGCTTTGAGAGGAAGCCCTTGCATACACCAATCAGGAATGGTGTCGGTACCATGAGCAGCTAGGGAGGGAGGGAGGGAGGAGGGAGGGAGGGAGGAGGGAGGGGGAGAAGGGAGGGAGGGAGGGAGGGAGGGGGAGAAGGGGGGAGAAGGGAGGGAGGGGAGGTGGAGAAGAGGGATATGTTGACAAAGACTGTACATCTAGGCCTCCTTGTATGTACCCTCACATGCAAACAAAAGAAGATGCTTACAAATAAGGGAGGAGAAATTCAAAGCTGTATCAAAATCAAGTGTCTACCGGGTCTATTTCCAATGGACTTACAGATGAGAAACCGAGAATTTCATTTGCTTGGCCTTACTAAGCCATCCTCAATTTCATTACTGACATTCACTGCCTGTAGTCTAACCAAGCACATACGACTACTAGTCCATATTTGGAGTTAGGAAGCGTTGCCAACGACTACTAGCTCTCCTGACAGTGCACTCTAGTAAGGCCCTCTATTTTCTTTTTTAGATGAGTGCTGACCTAGTTTCTAATACTACTCATCAGAAACCACTGATTACCTGGCAAAGCCTTTGAAGGAAAAGGTATTTAGCCAAACGCTTTATCAAGGTCCTTTTTGGGACCAGTTCACACAGTTTTGGTAGAACACCCAGAACACTGTCTCCTCCTTCAAAATCTGTTTCTCACACTGCCCCAAACCGCTGCCATGGGAACCAGCGGGCTGCTTCATCTTTATTAATTTTGATATACTTTAGTGCTGATTTAATTTCCTGATATATGATCCCAGAGACACTTAGCTAGAACACACACCTGTGCCTGCACTGGTTATGTAACAATAGCTAAGAGGGAATGGCTCCCAGGAAATACTACTATTTCAAAGGCACTCATAATGTCATACTTGCAAATTACTGTGCAGCCATGGTCCAGATCACACCTGTGCCTGCAGTGGTACAATGTAACTGCAAACCCCAGTTGTTAAAGCGCACCTGCAGTTAGGCGCGTAATAAATTAAAGGTGCATATAATTTATTAAGCGCAGGCTTCAGTACTTACTGGTGCTTGGCATCATTTATTTAGCGCATGTGCTTTAAATAGATGTCTAAAAATAGCGAAGTACTGGAACGGTACCGTACCGTGACAGTCTATTCAGAGCACGTACATGTGAGAGAGAGATCAAGTGGACAAGTCTATCACACATGTATTATGCTGTACAAATAGTTAAATCAACAAATATAGTATACTATGGCCAAAACCTTTTGCAATCAGTGAAAATTTTGGGGAAAGCAGGTACTGCTGACGTTGGTGCTGAGCAGGTACAGCCTTAGAAAAGGCTTCCACATACCAAACAATGCCCACTACCAGTGGAATGTCATTCCACATGCATCAACACACAATAATTATAGCAAGAAGCCTAATGTAAGCACTTTGTTTCTCTGAACATGGAGCAAGAGACTACAGTTCCTGGAGGAAACTGCCTGGGGAGTGGTTAGGAAGGTGGCTCTTAGGCCCCAGAGGAAGGATTAAGAAGGAGATACAAAAAAAACTAATTGTGCCTTTCATATATAGCTGTTGATGAGCATTTTGTGCTTAGAACATAATATTCTCAGATTTAAAATACCAATAACAGCCAGTGAACTTACAACCCTGAAAGAGGTATTCTGGAATGGAATAACAGGTGAGTGTCTGGGAAGGCCTAGTGGCTCTCTACTGGCCAATATGCAAGAGCATGAAGACCTATATATAGAACAACAATTTCTATTGAGGCACTTTTCAGTTTCAGCTGGTAATTAGGATCACAAACTCTTATCAGCGGTTAGTGAGTGAGCAACCCTCCCCCACAAAGAAGCTGCCCCTAATGACTGGGTTCAGAGTCTCAGGCTGATGTGTTTACAGAGTCTCAGGCTGATGTGTTTACAGAGTCCCTGAAACAAAAACCACCCAGATTTATTGGTTCCCACTACTGTGGGTTTTGCCTGTTGTAGTTCCCATAGCCAAGGCAATTATCCTTGTTTTCATGCCCTGCACATTTTCTTGTTTGTTACAGTGGGTGCAGAGGTTAATCAATATTGCTCACACAGAAAAAGGAAAATTAACTCCAGAGGGTAAGTCCCTTGGTTGTCAAGTGATGTCATGTCACCATGGTGATATTATAGGGATTCTATGCTATGTCAATTGACAACCTCAAGCGCCTGTTTATGTAAAACGCAAGGCGCCATAAACTTGACTTAATGGACCAGCTTCCTTGACAATTGCTGTTGCCCACCTCTTAGCTGATCCTTGAATGTTTATTGCAGAGAGGTACCTTATTCTCCTGCCTAAAGACCAGCCTAGTTTTCCTTTCTGTTTTTTTGCCACTTGTTTTTTTGGCACTATAGCAGAGACTTTGTCACAAACAAGTCACTACCGAGGCAACTTAGCTTTCTGTGTCTGTAATGAGTGAACTGACGTCTGTCGCGGTGTATGCAATCGGTTAATCACCGGCTATGGGTTAATTACATGTGTGTGGATGCAAAGTTGACTAGATGCTTTGGGTAGGAACTACACACCAAAATATATACACTGCTGTTTCAGAGTGTGTAGTGCTACATGCCCACACTGGATGATTAAAAACAGTAGTATTGCTGGATCAGAAATCCATTCCAGCTGGCATCTACAACATGCTGTTATAGAATGTTTGTGCCATACATTTTTTCACTAGCCCCGTTTGGACTATCCCAGTATTCTGCTGCATGGATGACAATTAAAACATGCTGTTTCAGGTTGTATTACAGGGAATCCCAGGGTGTAGGAATTGGGTGTGTACTGCTGTGGATGTCAGTTAAGCATTATACGGTTCCTTTTGCTGTTAAGAGGGGGAGAGGGAGTGAGAAAGTATTCACTTGACTTTACATTGTACGTGTGCAGTCTTGCAACGCACGGAGAGGTTGAACCTAAGAACACATGTTTGAACTTATTACCCACATGTGTAATGCCACTCACTGCAAGTCACTCAAACTTCACTTCTTTTCACCCTTACTTACGGACAACACACAGACTTATTTACACAGCAACCGATATCACACCAACTCAACATACACAGTAAACACCAAAATACCTGCGATTGATATTAACATATCTACCAGTTCAAAAGAGATGTACATGTACATGCCCTACATATACAACACATTATGGTTCTAAAATAAGTTCATACTGATAGCAGTGAAGCTCACATACCGCAATGCCACGTGTATAATATTTTGTGGACTGTGAAAGTGCTTACAGCATCGGATATTTTTTAATGGGAGTGGCTATTAGCGGGTGTAGTTAATGAATATTGATGTTGAGCCAGCTGTCTCTGCACAATTGAGTGATCGCATGAGTTTCAAGCAGCATAGCCTGGTCTCTGCTCTCCCGTGGCAGCCATGGCTGAGCCCGGAAGAGTACATGTAGTCTACTTTTCCATGTGAGGGCTAAGATCGCAAAACACCAGCCACAATCGCATCACCAAGTACTTAAATTATGGCGAAAGTGCAAAGGTTTCTCACAGACAAAGCATTATAGCATTAAGGTACTTATATTGCAGGTCATGTTAGGTTTCAGGTTCACATCAATGTTCATTCACATGATAATCATGTAATCATGTGACTAAACTAAAGTCTATGCTAGATCCTCACATGATGATCATGTGACTTAACGGTACATGTACTCACATTCTCTGCTGTGGGCATGGAGCTGGGTAGGAGTGGGATGACTGGGAAGAGGTACTGAAGAGGGTACAGCAGTGCCACAATCGTCAGCACACACTCCGAGACAAATGCACAATCAGTGGAGAAGAGGATCACCTGGGGGGGAGGGAGAGGGGAACAGGAAGTGGGAGGAGCTTCAGTCACATGACCAGGTTATGTAATTTTTATGTAATAAGGCCATTGGAGTTGGCGGATTAACTCACACCCTATGATTGTAGAGCAAGATTGATCAATCATCTCACTTTGTACTACTACTGCTAAGTACTCGTAGAAAGTGCAGCTTGTCACTCATTGTACATGTAATTGTTTCAGTCATTATTGTGCTAGCCTAACCTAAGAAAGAAAGATGGACAATTTTCCTGTTTAGCAAGTCGCTGATGTGGTCCAACAGCGGTGCTCTCCAGTGATGGTAACAGCCTTGCTACTGATGAAAACACTCAAGAATGACTGGTATGGCTCCTAAAGCGTTACATGTATGCCTATAGCTACACCAGACTTTTGAACATATCTTTGTACACATTCAATGTGGCGGCCATTTTTCCCCATGCCATTCCTACATATGGAGTACTACCGTACTCCATGATCAATGGAAAGGAGGAGGATACATGTAAGTATACAATTCCTCTTATTTCCTGAGGTGTAACAGGGAGTATTTGGAGAATGCGTACATGTGCCTCCCCCGTAGCAGAAATCACAAAAACAATTGCTCTATTCATAAACCCAGACACACACGTACATGTACATCTCATGCACAAATATACCTTCTGCTCTGAAAGCACCAGCTTGTAGATGTCAATCACGTTACAGACACCCAACTTCTTGAAAACCTTGTGAACAGACAGCTCAAAGAGCGGCAGCCGGTTTGATGGCGGGTAGCAGATGACCAGGGCAGGGTTGACCTCCAGTTCGACCTCAAGTGCAGTCACTCCTGGAACGGGGGCTTTCATGGCAAGGAGATTGTTTATCCAGCTCTCGGTCTCCAGGACAGCCTTGTGGATGTAGCCAGCGTTGCCATGGAGTCCCGTCTGTGTTTGTACCGGCTGTGTCTGAGCGACGAACTGGGATCGAATGAGGGCATTCCAGGTGAGGTTATCTCTGCAGAAGTTGGCGACAAAGTGGTGGAGAGTTTTCAGGCAGGATTCGAAGAACGAGAAAAAAGGGTGTCGGCTCAGGATACAAATGGATAGCGCCCCCCATTCCTGGATGCACATGGAATCCGGTTCTTCCAAGTCACACATCTCTTGTTCGGGAGACTGGGCCTTCATCAGTGGGTCAAATAAATGTGGCACCGAGAGACATACACCGTACGTCTGAATGTTGGTCTCTGTGTCAGTCAGCATGAAAACGTGGGAACGAGGCTTGGTGATGCTTTCACAGCACCCCTCGGGCTGGCAGAAGTAGGCAATATCAAACGCAAGTTCGAAGTTGGGACGGTCCTTGCTTGGAAATCTCCTCAAAATTGTCGGCACGGGACTGGAGACTTTATGCCAGCTGCTACTCAGGAGCCCCAGGCTGCTCGTGAATGAGCCTTTACTACCGTTTTCGAAGGATTTCTCGAAAACAACGCCGCGTCCCGGCCCCACCAAGAGGAGGTAGTCAACCAGTCTCTCTGCAGGTGATGGTTGAGTCATATTTCCTTGCTGTGTTGACGGCAATGCTATGGGTGGCTTCAGTCACCTTGACAACCTCATCTAGGAGCGGCAGTCATTGGTGGATGACCTACACGGCAAGAAACGACATTAACAGATTCTGAGAATAACCCCACTAGCCCAGTCCACATCAGCCTTGGAATGTAAATATAAATCCACCACCCTCTTCACAGTAAAGTCAAGTCTGCAGTATAATTTGATCATGGTGATCGTATAAGCTCCCTCTTTCCAGTGTCAGCAATTATTTATATTTACTACTGAATTTGATCAAATTAGGGCAGGGTTGTTACATATCTAAATCTCACGGCCTATGGCTTCCATTTCCTGTAATAACTACTTGACTCAAGTATCTCCATGCAAACGGTACCTGTTTGACCTCTGCCCCTCCTCGTGAAAGCTATTTCTTATGCCCTTTCTACTCTCCAACAGCGTACTTGGTTTTTCAAGTACTTATAGCTTCAAAACTTACACAACTCACCAGAAACGATCGTCCGAGGATCTTCTAGACCCAGGGAAGTCGTTGCATTGTTTGGTGGGCTTTTTTTGGAGTGCTGTGCCCCTTCTGCGCATGCTCAGTGTAATACGGGCCTAGAAGCGAAAGATGGCGACGGAATTTAGATCATGTAGATGACACTATTCTGAGCTGAATACCGCCTGAATAATTTAGGAAAAACATGCCAAGGTCTCCAAAAAGGTCTAGGAGCCGCTCTCCAGCAGGCAAGGCAAGTAAAAATGCATGCACTACCCGAGGATTATCTGGTAGACATAATTTCACCAGATTGGGAGACTTTTATTGTAGGGGAGGGAGCTGTGAAAAGAATGTTTTTTAATTACTGTAGTAAAAGATTTGTAACTCATCCCATTACCCAGGCTCAAGACAAACGTAGAAAGTCTTCACTCAGCGATTCACCGGCCCCCACTCCTCGAAGGAACCGATCATCTCACCGCAGCCGTTCCCCTCGAAGGAAGCGATCGCCACGGAAAAGTCCCTCCCCTCTTCGTACTTGGTCACCTCTCCGAGGTCGCTCGCCCCAACGAAGTCATTCTCCTAGGAGGAAGCGGTCTCCACGAAAAAGTCTCTCACCTCTACGAAGCCGATCACCCATTCGAGGTCGTTCTCCCTTGAGAAACCACTCCCCCATGAGGAGCCGTTCTCCACGGAGGAATCGGTCTCCACGAAGAAGTCACTCCCCCTTAGCTGTCCGAAATCGGTCTCCTAAGAGAAGCCGATCCCCTTTGATGCGGAGAAGTCGTTCGCCTCGACGTAGCCCTAGCAGGAGAGAGAAGATACGGGAAAGAGAGAGGGAGCGGGAGAAGAAGAAGGCTGAAAAGGAACGAGAGAGGAGTCACTCTCGAAGTCGATCGACAAGCCGAGACAGGTACTGGATTAGAATTGACTGTGCCTTGCTCGGTAATGTCATCAGATGAGGCCAGTCTCTCATTAGGTATACTTTCATAGCCTCGTTCCCAGGCCCACGTGTGCATTTCACTGGCCACATAATTATTGCAGGGATTCATTTAGAAAAATCTCCAAGAGGGGGCAAAAGTACGTCAGAAGACATTTTGGGGGGGCGCGTCGTACAGTGGGCAGTATTCAATTTTGAAGGGTTACAATTCCCAAGGGGGGCAAATGCCCCCCCTGCCCCCCCCTAAATGAAACCCTGTATTGTGTATGTATGATCGACTCATACCACACGCACATGAGCGGAAAAATTAGCAGAGCAATGGGAAGTGTAGTCAGTTTCATCAAATGTCCTCACGTGGGCCGAGAGTCTCGGCCCAATACGTGATCCGCACACGACAACGTTAGCAACAACTAGTTAATAACTACATTCCGACCCCGCCTATAGCTGGTTAAACGGTAATTAGCTGTGCAGATACATAGTAGCTAGCTTAGGCATCCTTCTTATCGGCCTAGGCCTTGAACGTTATCGCTTTTAGGTACCGAATTTCAATGGCAAGCTATGTGCAGCAAAACTGGTAAATAAATAACTTGATAATTGCAAAATTTCTTGTTGCTATGTGTACTTCACGTTCGGATATTTTGGTGAAACTGTAGTATGCTTTGAAACTTGCTCCACTTGGCTAGATATGCGTAACTCTACACGTAATAACCCTTGACAAGAATCATCTTCGACAATTCTTCGAATTTACACAATTCTGTGCACAAAATGCTTTACTGTACTATACTGTTCCATTCCGTACGCAATACTGTTCCATTCCATTCCGTACGCATCACACTTTCATATCAGCTAATGTAATACGATTACCAGAGAGGCTAATGGTTTCAAGAGTGTGTGCCCTAAGATCCCAGCTTGACTGTACAGACCTTTCGATGTGTGATGTTACGATGGTACGCCTCTCTCTCATGCATTTACATGTAGATTTGGTCGTCACCTGAGCAAGCGAAGTGAGCGGGAGCGAGAGCGTCGTGAGGAGGAGGATAGAAGAAAGAGAGAGGAAGAGGAGAGGCGGCTGGAGGAAGAACGACAGCGAAGAAGGTGGGAGGGGAGGAGAGGGTAGGGGAGAGGAGAGGAAGACAGGGGAGGAGGAGGTTACCACATCGGTATAGACATTTCAATTTTACCAAAATGTTCTCACGTGACCTGAGAGGCTTGGGTGTACATGTAAATGTGATCCTCACATGACTATACCAGCAAATGCTCTCATTTTCTCTGTACAAAATCTTTTCAAAAGGGGTACTCAATAAAATTTCGAGGACCGTAAATTTGACTCCAAGATGGCATTAGAATTAAACCTCAGAGAACGTAAAAATCAAACATTTCTGGAGGGGGGGCATGCCCCCAGTCCCCCCCTAGTAATTTGTGCTTTGAAGAATGCACGGGTCACTGTTTTTTTCCCCCACCAAAATAACTGAACATGCAATACACATAGCGATGAGACATTTTGGAAAATTCATTTACTTAACTACATCATTATCACTGTATGCAGCCTGCCGTCGAAATTAGATACTCAAAAGATGTTCAAAGAAGGATAGCTACTACAGTAGCTATATGGATAATCAGGGTTTCATACATGTACAGAATAGTAGTTATTTTGCAGCTGTACTATGTTTGGCTCTGGGTGTATGCAATGTACATGTACATGTCTTGTGTAGGCATTCAACTGCTGAGGGGTAAAGGGCCCAAAGAATTATACGAGTGAGATGATTAATTTTACAGTGGTGTAATACTTAAACAATAAGTGACCTATGCAGCGAATCTCATGCAGTATAATTTATAGTTAACGTTGTTTTCTTCCCCAAAATGGTTGCTAACCATTCGTCACAGTAATTGTCAGACTCTTTATGGACCCATAATTATTAGTATATCTACACCCTCCTCCCTCCCTCCCTCCCTCCCTCACTCTCTCCCTCCCTCCCTCCCTCCCTCCCTCCCTCACTCCCTCCCACGTGTAAACATCTTTTGAGCATGTTCACATTCATGCCAAAAGGGCCAAAAGATAGACGTCTGTTTTACACATGTTAGAAGATAACATTGCACAGTCATTCGGTCTAGCTTGGCAGGCATATACAAAAGCCAGGTCCTTGGCGTAATAATATTCTAATTACAATTGATTGTCAAAGGGATAATTAAACTATGGAACGGCGGAGTCACTCCCTCCCTTCCTCACTCCCTCCCTCCCTCCCTCCCTCCCTCACTCACTCCCTCCCTCCCTCCCTCCCTCCCTCTCTTCCTCCCTCCCTCCCTCCCTCCCTCCCTCCCTCTCTTCCTCCCTCCCTCCCTCCCTCCCTCCCTCCCCCTCTTCCTCCCTCCCTCCCTCCCGCTCTTCCCCTAGGCGACAGGACGAGCTAGAGGCAAAGCTGATCGAGGAGGAGACATCGAAGCGTGTAGAGGAGCTGGTGGCTCAGAGAGTGGCCGAGGAACTCGAGAGGAGGAAGGATGAGATTGAAGCCGAGGTGTTGAGAAGGTACGTGTGAGGACGATAGCCCAAGGCCCAACACTTTTCATGCTATGGACCCAATGTTTCTCGCGTAAATTAATTATTTTAACTAATTAATTAACTAATTAATTATATTATTTAATTTAATATGCATGGGCTGGACTAATTAAATACGGCACTTAGTCTGTATTACAAATGGCTCCAAAGTGCATGCATAAGGTCACGCATACTCCTCTGTGCTCCGCCCACATTCACTACTCATGTTCTCTTGTACATTTGCTTGTAATATTGTACAACCTAATTATAAAGTACATGCTAACTCAAATTAACCCCACAAGTGTCAGCTTTTTGTCCAGACATCACATCTTTAATAATATTATTATTGTAGTCCGTAAGTAGATTTATGCCATGCAAATCTGTACATGGCCAGCCACTATGGCTGCTTAACGTTTCCCGTATATTTTTGTTCGTCAGCTGTCCTCGCCCACGCAACCATTTGCCCTTCAACCCCCCTTCTGTTCTACGCGAGAAAAAATACCAGGCCTACAGCTAGTTAAAGTAAACGTGCACATGGACCTGGGAACGAGGCTATATACTACGATGGTACAATGTATATAGTAATGATTACAGATTCTCCAAGACTATCCAATTACCAGAACAGTTAAGTATCAAAGCGGCTATGTCCTGTAGGCTTAGGGTAGAAACCAGCACAGCTTACCCTCGCATTCCGTCCCCTCCAAGATCCTCTCAAGAGCCAGGATCTTGGAGGGAATGGAATGCATGGACACGTTGCTAAGCTGTGCACTTAAACGCTTAATCGAGTCTACCCTAAGTCTACCCTACGTCATGGCACGTGATAAACGATACCAGGCCTTCCCCGCTTTTCCTCTCGCCTGCTCGCATTATGTACGGAGCGGGGAGGCCTGGGAACGAGGCTAGGTCCTTGCAGTGTGTGGAACAGGAAAAAACAGTCCTTATGTGACCTCAGCTCATGTTGCAGCTTGAATGTGCTGACTGAGAGTAACCACAATATTACTACATGTGTAGTTGGGATAGTGTGCTGTGTGGAATATAAACCCACCTAGCCATGCACACTGCACTGTTATGAAAAGAACAGTATGGTGTGTGCCTGTTTTGTGTTCCACTCGCAAGTTATCAGCATGGTGTGCATGGCAGCTGCTCAGTGTACTCCAAAGGTTAAAGGTCAGCATGCAGGCCTGCAATTAATCAATTAATCTCATTGTCTACCTTAGAGTATGAAATTACACACACACACACACATGCATACGCACAATTATACGACACACTCATGCATGTACACACACACACATGCACACACACACACACATACACACACTCACACCCTCAGGGTAGAGGAGGCAAAGCAGGTGATGGAGCAGCAGCTACTGGAGGAGATGGAAAGGAAGAAGAAAGAGCAGGAGGAGGAAGAACAAATGAAGCAGGTACACCTAGGCTCCGACCTTTCAAGGTAGCCACAGGTACACCCTGGGCTCCGACCTTTCAGGGTAGCCTCAGGCATTTCCACTACACACTCACAGGGTAACTCCACTAAATCTTTTGTGAGCAGGCAGAACTGGCTTCTGTTTTATAGTCTGGTGGTTTCTGTGGTGCAGTCTGTTGTAACCCCATGTGATTACTAGCTGCTTTTGATTCTTGGGGGGAGGCTCCACAGGGCAATGAGAGAATCACCTAATTTTCATCATAGTGATAGGAGCTGGTGAGATTATATATTATAGCAGTGCAACCATTCAAAAGACTCCAAGTATCTACGTGTACTCCAAACCTCCTCTCCTTCCCACTCACCCCTCTCCAACTTTCTACTCCAATTCTCCCCCCCCCCCCCCCCTAGTCTTTGTGTCACCGTATGCTCTTTGTAAGCCCTTGAACTCATAATACCATATAGCCGATTTCTTTCACGGGATTCTAATTTTTGCTGCAATTATTTGCGGGGTTATGATGGATCAAAGAATTTTCTTCCCATGAAATTTTGGCGCCTCAAAACCTTCAAACCGCAACAGACCAGTATAGAGCCTGAGGAGTCTTGTTTCTGGTACCCGGCCCACAGCTGCATGGGTTTAAAAGTTTGAAGTACGTTAAAAAGGTTAAGCAAGGGAGACCAGTGGACTTCCCTCGTGTGTAAGAGCCTGGCGACAAAGCACTGAGCTGGTAGTACCACAGCATCAGACAACAGCAGCTGCCCAGGCTATCAGCATGCTTTATCAGGACATCAGTGACCATGGCTGGCGGTTTGTTTTTGCTGTTCCTTTCTACACGTGTAGCTTAGGACTAGTGACTAGACTAGTAACTCGATTTGGAGCCTTACCATAGCACATTAATGTAATGAATTTAGCGGCTTTTGTTCCAGCTATTGTTTTCCAAACCAACATGGCTTCTTAACTGAGTTTCGCCCCCCAACTAGTATCAATGGAATGCCGGGGCGCCCCGCATGTATACTTTCCCATCATTCCCATCCTTCGGTTCAGTACTTCAAAAGCTTTTTTTTTGTAGTAGGTCTGTGCCTGTAGTAGTAGTAGTAGTAAGTATGGGGTAGTCTGTGGCGGTATAGCCCCATTTGGGGAGTTGCCTGCGTCGTGTTTTTAAAGCTGACAAATTCCGTTCCTTGTTCTCTTAGGCTACGGTTGCGTATGTGTGTGTGTGTGTGTGTGTGTGTGTGTGTCTGTGTGGTGCTGTCTTGTTAGTAGTGGAATAAAATTACACCTTTGTCCTCGCTGGGAGAGACTCTTTGGCACCATAGACTTGTGTTCTGGAGGTTAAACCAACTCTGTAGTGTCATCGCTTACTGATCGACCATCCTGTTCTCATTGTTGCTGTGAAGTAGCCTCGTTCCCAGGTCTCCACTTTATTTGATTGCACGAATGTAATGTGGTATCGCTTTACCTTCGTGCAGCTGAATAAAGCGGCCGGGAACAAGCCTAGCTGTGGAGAGCATAGGTTTTCATACTGGACTTTTTGGTGTGAAGGGGGGGGGGCTTCTGAGACTTGGAGACTTTGTGGTGCCACAGACTTGTGTTCTGACGGCAACTTTGAGGGTTGTCTCTTCAGATTGACCTGATTACCTTATCCATTGTTGCTATGGAGAGCGTATGACCTTTGGTTGTTCATACTTGACTTTTTGGTGGGAAGGGGGGGGGGTGGAAGTGTGTTGCGTCTGGGTGCTGTTGGGGGGGGGGGAGTTAATCCCCCCCCCCCCCCCCCACCCCCTCCACACACACAAAAGTGAGTGATTCAAAAGACGGGAGGGGAGGAGAGAGCCTGGTAGAATATGACACAGAATATGGTACGTTAATTCAAACAGTAATCAGTTACCAATGGAGAAAATTAAAAGACACTTTCATTGCTGTTTGATGGTAATTAATAATGAAAGACTTAACTCCTGGACAAGCTATACATGTACTATGCATATCACAGCAGGACCTGAGTAGTAGCAGTAACTAGGGATGCAGCTATTACGTGGGCATAGTTTCGGGTAATTCTATGGAATGACATGCATGTAATGCGTGATTTCAGTTACTACATGCAACTAGTAAATCACGCATCGTTGCGATTCGCGAGTGCACTGTATGTGCGAGTACTCGCGTGTGTGTGTGCACGAACTCGCGAGTGACACGCGAGCGACTCACGAGTGCTGCTAAGTTACTCATGAGCCATACTGTAATAGCCTCATCCCTAGCAAGAAGCCTACAAGATGGTATCAGCCAGTGTTCATTGTTTGGTGGTATAATGCTGTGCAAACACACACACCATGCACATGCATAGTTAAGTGGTTAAGTGGTCTTACAGGTGCACCACCCCTGATAGTTGGTGCCAGAGTGCTGTGCAGCTGTGTCCTTGTGTAAGTGTGCATGCGCAGAAAATGTGAACCATGTGCATGTTGGAGTGTATGAGTGCACCTAAAAATGTACAGTGCACTCTTGCAGCAGAGTGAGATCCTCCCACATTTTTTTAGGCCCTAGATATCAAATTGCCTGAAGCCATCAAAGCTTTAGTAATAAAATTGGTGATCAAATTAGAGACTTCTGGCTGACTTGTCAAAACATGTTGGCGTTTGACTCTGTTTGTTCAGCCCTGTGAATATGTTTAGATCCCTTGAGAGGTTTTTGTAGTTGCTTTGTGCGCTTGTGCACCTCTAGGAGTGTTTCCTAGCAACGAAGCCAGTGAATGGCCTGTGGGGGTCATTATCTCAGGCTCAGATTTCTGACTGTGCTGTGACTTGGGTGTGTGTGCTGTGTGGTCAATCAGCTGGGCTATTCTATACCACAAGTGCAGCTTCAGGCTCTCCCGAGCCCAGCTGCTTTTGTAGTAGGAAAAGCTGCCTAGTAGCTAGTGAGATGGAAGCTATCAAAAGCTGGTAGAGAGAGCCTGGGATTGAGACCTGCAGGGGAGCCTGGGAATGAGACTGGAAAGGGAGTATGGGAATGAGACTGGAAGGGGCGCCTGGGATTGAGGCTATTATTTATCGGCGATACCAGTCAAGTATTTATCAGCTTGTCAATGAGTGTTTTGATTCCACAAAGGAAATTGGCTAATTTAAGCTAGCTATCAGTGGTACACACTGCTTTTTCCCTATGAAAACAAGCAATCAAGCTAAAGATTACCTGCCTCTGGCCAGAGAGGATGCAGAGGGGGAATTCCCCTGGGATAATTAGGGAAATCCCCTGGGATAATTAGGGAAATCCCCTTATAGATTTAGCCATTTCCTATGACTTGTACAGTCTAAATACATTCCCTTTGTTTGTGCGCACTGTGTGATAAGTGTGACATCTCACAATCTCAGAGAAGTGTGCATGGTGCATTAAAGGAGGCTGGCATGAATTAAGACTGGGTTTTAAATGGGCATTGCTGGCATGATCTAAGACTAGCTGCATGGGGCATGATTTAGACAAGCTGGCAACAGTCTGATGGCAACCGCTGCATTGTCAGCGAGTGCTATCTTATGATCATCCCAGAATGCCAGGATGGCAGAGATCCTAGGTCAGTCAAAAATCAAGCTCCCTGACACTTAATTTTGTGCTAAACTGACTTTTTCCTATATTAATCGTACTGTAAGCGGTGGTAAACATAGCTGAGAGGTGGTTAGGCACGACCAGTGTGGGCAGAACCCTGGATGTAGTTAATTGAGGACAAAGGGTCCGTGGTTAGAGGCCAAGGGGATGGCGCTGAACGTACATGTGGCAGTCCCGAGTAGAAAACGAACGTTATTCCGTCGCGTATTTCAATCGCATACGCGTGTTCAAAGCGCCGTATCTCTGAACTTCCATTAAGGGCGGGGTTCATACGCGCTACGTAGTAGCATCAATATGTGAGGCTTCTACGCAGCACGTATGAGCCCCGCCCTTAACGGAAGTTCTGAGATATAGCGTAGTGAACGCGCGGGTGTGATGGAAATACGCGACGGAATAATGTTCGTTTTCTACTCGGGACTGCCACACATGTATAGTGTCTTGCAGGTGGGAAGGTGGTATGTCTCTGTTAGGAAGCAGGAGACAGGCTTTAGTGAGCATACACGATGAGAGAGAGGCAATGTTTTGTTATGTATCACCTCCAGAATTTTTGCTCTCTTTCATTAAACATTTGGCATGCACATGTATGTGTGCATGTACATGTACATGCATATGTGTGTGTGCAGTGTCTAGTCGTAAGACTAAATAAACGAAGACAGAGAGCCGTAATGTAAATGTGCGTATGAGACTTGGATATCCAAGAAGGGGTTTCATTCCTTTCCGCAAGCTTATCTCGGGGTTTGCAGGTTTCTAAGGATGGAGTGGCGTCACCTACCAACCTCTTGAATAGACCATATTCGGTTTTAGATGACTTCAGGCATTTTTGCTGCCATGGCAACAATAGTTCCTTGCATGTACTGTTTATCACACAAAAATATCATCTTTCAAATTTGAAGAATAGATACGACCGCACAAGCTTATACACGTTTTATGTAGGCCCGTATGAGGGATTTGGTCTGGAGGCGTCACCAAGTCCGTCATATGAGTCCATATTAAATGTGTATAAGCTTGTGAGGTCATGTCGGCTCCATTTATCGTCCAAATTTGAAAGATGACCTTGTTGTGTGATAAACATTACATACAAAGGACTGCTGTTGCCATGGCAGCAAAAATGCCTGACGTCATTTTGTGATATCATGCTGGTAATACTTTCTTTCATGAAGCCTTGGAAAGTCAGCAGTAGCGCAGAAGGTCATACACACTTTTCAATGTCCTGCTGCTAGCCTTGCTGTTGGTGGGGGGTAATTTGCTTTCATGAAGCCCTGAATAAACCCGGCATAGAGGAAGGGGTGGGAAGGCTTTAATACATCGGTTCAAAGTCAGACAAGTCCCCAGTGGAGCTGTTTGTGTACACATAGGCTGAGGTTTTGTTTCAGTGTATATTAAAAGTGTTCACTGCTAGACACAGCAAACAATAAGTGGGTGGGCATATTATTCTTTCTGTGTGTAATTACCGAATTTCAGACAAAACAAGGTCAATACTAGAACTTATGCACTCTTGTTGCTTAGCGATGGAATATTATCACATGATATATAACAGATGTAGCATGGTAAGCACGTGGTTTATGAATTATAAACCACTGCCTACCATGCTATATCTATAACATATATTCTTTTCTTGGGTCGTATCTCCCCCCCACCCGCCCCTGGGCCTTGGGGGCAAGGTGCAAGAGTTTGTGTAGCCTCTCTGTGAGCAGTGATATGGTGGTAGTGTTGGAGAAGGATGAGCAACCTGAATATGAGCTTCAAGCAGTATGGCCTATCTTCTCCACTCTCCCATAGCAGCCCATGGGTGATTTTTGTGTTTGCATATCTCTAGTAGGATAGCTAAATAAGCTATATAGGGTGTATGCTGATTCAAAAAAAAAAGTCTTAGGAGGGAGGGATAAATTACTGGCATGTCCTGCTGCTGTTCCTATTTTTTTTAAAAAGGCAATTTACAGAGAAAGTGGTAATGTTGTCACTGTCCTCTGTTGTACTGCTACACTGCCTGTTTGTATTCCTGGAGTTAAGGAAGAAGTGGTTTCCTGCATGTGTGCACACACTTGGTCAGACTATTGGCCTGGAATTAGTGTGGTCTGGTATGTCTAAGTGGCTTATTGTGATGCAATGAGGAAGGAAAGCTACTGTTCTCTGAAAGGAAATGACAGCTGTTGATTATCATGCTGCATTCAGGGTGAATTCCAAGTGGTTGTAATTGACAGAGACTCCAAAGTCCTTACAATCACCTTATATAAAGATTTAAGCTTCTGTTTCTGTGCTGGTGAACAGGTGGTTAAGTCTGGGCAGAGGGGAAGTGCTTTGTGTGGCCAGGAGCCCATGGTCATGATCATGGTCATGGGCTCCTGGTGTGGTGGAGTGAATTTTCTTTCTCACATAAATTTGCTTTTAGGACTACACTGTGTCACGCTAATTGCCGATCTGTGGTTGATTGCAGGTGTTCCAGCCGATGGGCTAGCGCAGACAGGAAGTCAGGGCTGGTCTTGTGTGTGTGTCTGTGTGTGTGGCATGTGACAATTATGGGCGAAATGAATGCAGAGGTGGAACTTAATCAAAGCGATGTTTGAGTTAGCCATTTACCGTAATCCAATTAACCTAAACATGCTTTTTCAGTTTATTTGCATTGGCGTCCCTTTGGTGTGGGAGGGTGTTTGAACTTTGGTACTGGTATCCAGGAACTGGTATGAATAGATGGCATGAGATAATCCATCCAATGGGTATACTAACTCTTACATACCTCAGACTCTTTGGGAAAAGGTCTGGGCTCTGTTTACGAGTTGCCTTTTTTTGGCTTGTGTGTGGCGCATGATGTGTGGTGGGTGCCTGGAGCTGTAATTACTAGTTGTGAGGTCACCCTTGGCTTGTGTGTGGTGCATGGTGTGTGTGTGGGGGGGGGGGGGGGGGGGGTCTGATGCTATAATTACTACATTGTAGTTGTGAACTCACCCTGCCTGTTAGGCCCCACAGATTATTTCTATTCAGCACCTGTTAGTCATTCCTGTGACTTCCCATTATTTCCCTAATTTAGTACCTATTATTCTCAATACTTCTGCTGTCTGCGGTATTCAACTCTTGTGTTGGTTTTATCAATGTAGAGTGTCTGTAGGTCTACGTAATGCCATAGACGTGCTAGTGGCATCAGAGACAGTGCAGTAACTGGACCTACTACTACTGGTAGAGCTACTGGTGGCTATCAGCTCTGAAAAATACATACTCAGCCTCATCACTGTGTTGAATTAATATAACATTTTCACACCCATTATTCCTCAGCCTCTCCACTTCACAAAATTATGGAATTATCCACCCAGTTCTCCTGCCTGTTCTGAGAGTGCCCAGAACATATATTGGCACTCTGTAGCTGCAATCGAGAATTTGGGTATTAATGCTACGCCAGATATTCACTGTTTGTGGTCTGTCGTCCAGTTTCGGTATTCAAGTTAGTGAATTGCTTTTTTTGAAGGCCTAGCTCTGTCTAGCCCAGTGAACGAGAGAGCTCTTACTAGTGACGGTGAGGGAGCCCTTACTAGTTACTGCGCCTGTAACTATTATGTAACTATTATCTATCAAGCTATAAGTGGTTGGGGGTGGTTGATATATATATAATTAACAGTTTCTGTATAGTCATGTGATGGTATGACAGACATTGACAGTGTGTCCGGCCTGCTTTTTAGGGTTTTATAGAGTAATGCACATATTTGAAATTTGAACTTTGGCCGAGAAAGTTAATTTTCAGTAGTCATGACATCAAATACTGACTTGCAAGTACAAAGAAGTAAGACCAAAACTGCATCTGAATCGATCTCCATAATACAAACATTTTTTTGTTTTATGGAGTCTTGATTCAGGAAATGGATGTCTAGTTTACTTTGTGTCCAGATGGACCAGACCTGTCCCTTAGGTATTCTGCCTCAGCTAACAAAGAATCCTGTAAGAAGCTATTGTGGCCTATTGATCAAATGTTCACCTTTGTACTGCCTGTAATGGCTCCTCCTTGCGCAGAAATTCCTTTTTTAACTGAGTAAATAGCGGCTCAGTATGGATTGTTTTGTGTACCACTGCTCTATGGGAAATGGCCTACTTTTTTTTCTTTTTTTGCCAGGTAGCCCTGTCTGGGCCGTTGGTCTGTGTGTGTGTGTGTGTGTGTGTGTGTGTGTGTGTGTATTTGTGTGTGTGTGTGTGTGTGTGTGTGTGTATGTATTTGTGTGCGTGTGTGTGTGTGTGTGTGTGTGTGTGTGTGTGTGTGTATTTGTGTGCGTGTGTGTGTGCATGTGTGTGTGTGTGTGTGTGTGTATATGTGTGTGTGTATTTGTGTGTGTGTGTGTGTGTATGTGTGTGGTATGACTGAGGCTGGTACACATTTTTTCACAAGGTGTGACTCTTGTTGATTTTGTATTCTTATTTTGGGTCTAGGCCATTCCCCTTTGCTACTCATCTGTGTACTCATCTGCTGGCCTCTGTCATAGAAATTCCTTTTCTAAAACAATAACTCTACCACTTTAGTTGATTGTTATTCTGATATTATAAACTCACTAGCATCGCTATTGGGAGCTTACAAAACATCCTTGGTTGTTGTTTTTCGGATATTCTCTTAGAGTAGGATTTCTTCCCAGCATATAGCTGGTACAGGAGTGTATAATGTTGTTTACCGCTCTCGTTTTGTTTTGAGTGTACTGGGTACGATCCCAGTCCCAAGAATAAGCTTGCATTTACAAACCTCGTATTGTTGGTATCAGAGTTTTTGCCTCAAAATGATGTACGTCACCCTAGAGTGTAATTCATAGGTTTTGTATTGCTAGAATACAGTATTTAGTACCACTGAAAGTGTACCAGTATTTTGGTAAATATAACTTAGTTGATTCAGTCCATTTGAATCCTGTGCTCCCAAAATTTAATGACCTTGTGACCTATCGAAAGTGAGCAGTTTCATAAATTGTTGCTGGGTCCTTTAATAAGTGCCCATGGGCTCTTACAATGTAGTGCTCATGGATTTCAATAAGTGCCTGTGAGCTCTTACAATGTAGTGCTCATGGATTTCGCAATAAGTGTCTGTGAGCTCTTATAATGTAGTAAGTGCACATGGGCTCTTACAATGTAGTGCTCATGGATTTCGCAATAAGTGTCTGTGAGCTCTTATAATGTAGTAAGTGCACATGGGCTCTTACAATGTAGTGCTCATGGATTTCTGTCTGTGAGCTCTTATAATGTAGTAAGTGCACATGGGCTCTTACAATGTAGTGCTCATGGATTTCGCAATAAGTGTCTGTGAGCTCTTATAATGTAGTAAGTGCCCATGGGCTCTTACAATGTAGTGCTCATGGATTTCGCAATAAGTGTCTGTGAGCTCTTATAATGTAGTAAGTGCACATGGGCTCTTACAATGTAGTGCTCATGGATTTCGCAATAAGTGTCTGTGAGCTCTTATAATGTAGTAAGTGCACATGGGCTCTTACAATGTAGTGCTCATGGATTTCGCAATAAGTGTCTGTGAGCTCTTATAATGTAGTAAGTGCACATGGGCTCTTGCAACATAATGGAGAGATAATGAATGCCCGGGACAAATTGGAACGGGAAATTTTTTTTGGTGCGATAGTGTTTAAGCATTTTGGATTTTCAATAGGGGGTACAAAATTCTGAAGGGTGACCTGGCCTTCTCTACTGGAAATTGTACTAGAGGTTGGATAAGTACTGTAGATAATAAAGCCTCCTTAGTGGGTGTGGCCTCTTTCTTTCGACTCACCTGCAGGGCTTCATTTGGGAGGGGCGGGGGGGGGGGGGCATGCTCACTATATGCATACACCCCCCCCCTTGGGGATTTTCCTAAATGAACCCCTTACCTGTAATCGAAAGTTGTATGCTAAGCCTGGAAAGTGGGACAGTTTGCACTGGTAGAGAGAATAGCAGTCTTCGATCGTGACTACCAACCGAGAGGCCAGTTTCAGATCCGGCATTCCACTGGCAAGGTCACTAGCTGATGCCTGAGCATAGTGCGTGACAATGTGGGCAGGATGAAGACCGCTTACATTCCACTGGCATTGACCCAAGTCGAACCTGGGTGCACACCAACACTGAGGCAGGTCTGACAGCAAACTAGGCAACAGGAAGCATCTCTGGGTGGAATTTACAGTCAGTCTGGGGATGCTGACCATCTGCTTGAGGTAAGAAATCACCTGAGCGATGAATAGGATAATGGACCACAGTGCGCATAAAAGAGGAAGGCATATACTACCAGAATCCAGTTCCGTTAGAGGTGGCTGTGAAGGGTCTGGGGGAGGGTATGCTAGACAGATGTCTGATCAAAGGCCGCCCGGTGGTGATGGTGGGGTGGTTGTGGTGGTAATTTGCTAATGGGGGACCGTCCTACTCAAAAACTTCGCTCTTTGGAGGTTACGAGAGCCCATCCCCACCCACCCTTGGTTAATGAGACGCCATCCAAAGGACATTAATATCTTCTTGATGTTAATTACGTGTGTTTGTATCACCGCTGTTTATATGTCCCGTAAGCGATAGAAGCTGAGGCCTGAAATGAACTATGATGGGGGTATTCTAGTGTAATGTCTAGGGCAGAGTTATATCAGCGCTTCTCTATGTCTATACCAAACTTAAAAGTCATCTACCACTCACTCCACGCAAAACAGATACCTAGTTCATGCCAAGTCACTCTCCGATGTACCCCCTCCCCCAGAATTCCATTGATAGTCTACTGGATTAGCAAGGAGCCTGAAACAGGCGTGAAGTGACCAGTGACCAGAGTCTGGGGTCAGGACTATTCACTAAATCTCCATGGCTACAGAATTAGAGTGTGTATAGTAGCCATTGTATACAGCCTCTTGACATCACCTAGCAACCAGCAGCCCTTAGCAACGCAAATGGGGCTCCCTCTTAAAGATAAGAAAGCTGCCTGCTAACCATTCATTGCCCACCATGTGGCCTTGTGTTTATATGGGAGTAAAAAGATTATTAGATTTACTGGAGACAGGAAAACTGAGGCATTGTTCTGAGAATGCCTTTTGTTGGATGCCTTGTTGATATAATTCTGTCTTGCTAAGGATTGATTTCATGGGAATTTGATTTTGATCTTGCAACAATGGTCATTAGCTGTACCATTGTGTTGTGGGGGTATTGTCCTTTCAGGAAATTAGCTTATGGTGTAACTCAAGATTGGCTGTATGTAGGGAAGTTAGTTGCTATGGCAACCACAACTTGGTGCCAAATTAGGAATTATGACGCGTTGGGTGATGTCATCCTCAAAATGAAGCCATATATATTCCAGAGCCATCTTTGTGTGTGTGTCCCATTTACTAGGGAGGGCAAGACAGCCAGCCAGTCTGCAAACTATTTAGTATTCTGCTCCTAGCTAAACATGTAATGTATTACTAATGAACCCTCCCAAGGGAACACTAACCCCTCCTCCCTCGTGTGCCCCCCCCCCCCCCCCCCGGGCCCCCTTCCTTCTCACCGACCTCATCCATCCCCCTTGCAATGCATTTACTCTAAGTATTGACAGGGGATGTGGCATGAATGCCTTGTGTAGTGAGTGTGAAATAGTCCAAAGTATGGCTAGACAATCCTCCCCTACGACTCTGAAACATTCTTGCACCTGGTATAATCACCCTTATTGAATGGATGTGGGTGGGTGGTGAGGGTCACAGGGGCGATTGTTAGATATTCATGGTCAGGATCTGATTTGCACCCCAGGGCATCTGATGAAATGTCTCTTTGTTTGCTGAAGGTCGGCCCTAGGCTGTCCTTCCCCTCTAGTAGTGTGTGGGGGTGGGTGATAATTGACCACTCTCACGGTACCACTTTGAGAAGGTTTCTCAAACAGACTTACTGTCTGTCTCGTGCTCATTGTTGTTACTCACTACCACTGTTGCATTGGACCCTCAGTGCCGCACACTGGGACATTACAATACCTTACAATACCAGTAGAGAAGTGCAACTGTCTTTCAAGTGGTCCCAGTCCACCTTAATGAGCTCAATCATGTGACAAATGAGCTCAATCATGTGACAAATATGCCAGGCTCTTCTGTAGATCACTTTTCCTGTGAAATGTACCTAGAGCCTGGGGACGAGGCTAACTTCGATGCAGACAGCATTATACTGAGGAAGTGTAGCCCACACTTGTGTGTAAAGGTTAATAAATGAACAAGCGTGTACTTATGACCCGTCATGACGCAACATTCTTTGCATTCCAACCGGTAGTAAATCATGATTAACTTAAGGGGTTAAAGCTACTTAGAAATTTTGTCGGGGCTCAGCAAAGGATGCTTAGCCTATGAGTTACTGCTCAACCGCTTAGTGCTGTAAATATGTGCCGGTGGGGTTGTTTCAGCAATCAGTCTGTGGTACAAATGGGCTCTGAAGAGTAGCTAACTACGAGGTGCATGGATTTGCTGCTTTCCTTCGTTGTCTTAGAACTACAGCCGTCCACATGCACGCTGCTTTGCCACACTCATGGGCTCGTGAGCAACCACACCCACAGCTAGCTACAATCGAGCATGCACTTGGACCTTAGAATGGGGCTACCTTAAAGTATAAAAATAACCCATCATCAGCCCACCCCTCCTCTCCCCTCCCCTCTCTTTTTGGCTCAATGGCTTCACATCACCAGGGGTCATTTAGGAAAATCCCCATGGGGGGGGGGGCAAAAGCACGTCAGAAGACATTTTGGGGGTGTGTGCGTATAGTGAACAGTATTCAGTTTTGAAGGGTTAAAATTCCCAAAGGGGGGGGGGGGGAATTAACTCAGAATCTCAGCTGTCTATTTCAGTTGTAATTAGAAAACATACAAATAATATACTATTAGCTCAAAAAGAGGCGTGCCTAAGCATATGAATGGGGGAAAATTGAAGAGTGGCTTTGTCTGACCAATTGGAAATTATTTATTCACCTAACTGGTATGAACACTCCAGTCATGTGACATCTTGTGACCATGTCATGTGACATCTTGTGATTTTTTTTCACTACAGGAGGAGAGGGAGAAGGAGGAGCAGAGATTGCAGGAGATTCTTGAGGAGAACAATCGCAAGATCCTCGACGCTCAGAGAAAACTGGTACGACTGACAGCAGTCCGTGACAGGGAATCGGAACCGATTACTGAAATTCTGATCCTTTCGTCCAAGTGTGCTTCCATATCGCACAGCATTTTAGTTACTCTCCACACTAGTAGTAAATGCACCACCAGGTTGTTGTCTATGCATACATGCATCTCTGTCCACAACACCTCCACCCCCAAGGGCACCCCTAGAGTTTTTTTACTCTTTTTTAGGGATTTGTTAATGTTAGGAACAGTGTTTTGACTCCGTTCCAAGTTTGGCTTTCTGACGATATCAACTGCTACTCTTACCTCTGACCTGCAAATTATATCCACAAACGCTAGCCGTGTCAATGGCTGAAATTTGAAAGATAAGCACTGTGTGACGGTACAATCATGTGTGGTAAGCCTACTACTGCATTTCTGTATAGTAATTTAACATCTGCATGTACTGAATCCTAGTCATGAGTAGTGCTGTAATATGATATAGTTTTTGTACCCTTGTTGGAATAGAACCTTTTGTAGTGGTTTTGAGCTGTTGTTTTTTGGTCAGTAAACATGGCTTGTGCATCAACAGGGATGATGTAATTCAAAACCAATCATTGATTGATTGTTTTGCAATTAAACCCGGTGATGTCACCGACCTTTGCACCTGTGAAGTGTGTTGCAGTAATGATTCATTATCCCTGGAATGTAGCCACCCCGCCTTTTATTCTGCTTTGGTGTTCTCACCCTTTTAGGATGAGGAGCGGTTGCAGATGATCGAGCAGCGACGCAAAATGGATGAAGAACGAAGAGCCTTGGAAAAGGCACAGAGAAAAGCTGAAAAAATCCAGCAAGAACAAATCTTAAATCGGAAGGGAAACGCTAGACCTAGAATTTCAATGTCTATTATACCAAAATCGTCATAAGATTGGTTTTGTATAGGTATTTTGTTGTTATAGGAAACCTGTGTCTTTGTTTGGTAGCGGTAGTTTGTACCATGGCCTTTTCATTCCTCTGCGCATAATTTCCTCTTTTCTTTTTCGAAGAGTCAAGATGTGTGGGCGACTTCCGATTTGTTAATAAACATTAGTGTGTGGTTACATAATAGGCCGTAGGTCATCTCAAGGTCGGACCGGAAATGAAGTTTATGCATGCTAAAATTGTATTGCTGCTACTGCTTGATCATTACTCGATGCATCAGAGTTCGCATTCGAATGTAAAATATCACAAACTGGCGGTTGGCTGACTAAAAGTCTAGTGCTCCAGTAGTTTTCTTCAGTGATACAGTACTTCAGAAGGTGAGTGATTTTAATGGCTGATACCTTTACAGTATTTCACGTTTGTTAATATTAAAAATCAGCTACAGCTTTTTTTTTATTGCACTGAACTGCGATAGTGATGTGTGCTTATTGTTAAAACTATTAAATGGAAATGTACATGGATGTACTAGTGTAATATTATTAACTTATTCTGTCTTTACATCTGCAGCCCAAATCCTGAAGTCTTGAAAACTCAGTTACTCGTACTCGGACGAGCAATGACGATAATGTCGAAATCTCCAGACCATATTAAACGACCTATGAACGCCTTTATGGTTTGGTCTAAGCAAAGGCGAAAGGAACTGGCGCAGGAGAATCCCCGCATGCACAATTCGGAGCTCAGTAAAAGGCTTGGAGCAGAGTGGAAAGCTTTGAGCGACGCTGATAAAAGGCCCTACATCGACGAGGCAAAGAAGATACGTGAACAGCACATGATAGACCACCCTGGTTACCGATACAGGCCGAGAAGAAAACCCAAGAACGTCTTCAAGAAACTTTCTATAGGTTCTGCATATTCCATGCCAAATCTCTCGTTCGGTACTACCGGAACAATGACTTACGCGGGAGGACAGCCCTTACAGATAGTGACCCTACAGCAACAAGTCTCTCCCGCCGCCCAGGGCCCGTCTATCAGCGCTCTACCCGGACAGGCTGCTAATCTCCTCGGAACTCCGGGGGCAGCCTACGTTATCCCTAAAGCAATTATGCCTGGGTTTACGCCTATTTTGCAACCGACCCCTGTATACCCGCAGATTCAGGCGGCAACCACTGCCTCCGCCGGAACGTACGCATCCCTCATCGCCGCACAATATTTGCAAACTACTCCTGCAAGGACATTTGCAGAAAGCACACCTGCAACTGAGCCCACCACAGTTGTGAAGTCAATCCCAACGCCAGTAGCCACAGAGATGCCGACAGTCAGTCACACCTTGTTGAGGCACACTGGTGTAGAGTCTTCTAGTTCATCAGGGATCAGCTCCATTGAGTCAGAATCGGCTTCTCCCGTATCAATTAATATTGTGGACAGTGGCCTCAAGTGCCATTCTACACCACAGATAAATTCAGCTGGATCTGTGGGAGCTGCTCCATTCATGCCCCTGTACTCCCCTCCTGCTGCCGTTGGTTACCTGATGCAGTCACCAACTAGCACTCTACCGCTGCGCTCCACTGTCAGTATGCCAGACCTCCACACGACTTACCCAAGACACGTGCACTCTCCTAACTGTCCTTGCATCACGTGCAGCCTGTACAAACAGCAAGCTCAAGCAACAACCTTTCAAGTTGCAAACAACCAAGAAGTAAGGCCTGCTACCTACATTCTGTTGCAGACGACTCCCGGGTCCAGTACCCTCACTCCGTCAGTATGGAATACGACTACTAGATAACCAGGATTTACCCCAGCAAATTTGATAGCGCTAATCCATCCGTCCCAGTATGCCAAAGGATCACTGACTCATCCCCTCACAGCTGCATGCAGATTGGTTTCCTCACTCTCCTGTCATAATCTATTTCCTGTAAGCTGTTCACTATACTCTATTGCTGCATTATTTTCTGTTCACTGACTGGTACCAAATTAATCTCATGCAATTCCCTTTTACGTTCTGAGGCACAGGTGGTCTCATTTATACATGACATTATCATTACTGACCATTTGACAAGACAGTGTTGTTTTTTTTGACATTACACTATATAATTACCACTATATACAATGACCATTTGACAAGAGTTGTTTTTTTTGACATTACACTATATAATTACCACTATATACAATAACTGAGAATCACTGTACAACATTAACATGACTTATAATTATTACTGTGAACAGAAGCTGTTTTTGGACTTTTACATAAACTGACTTTGTATTGACATGGCTGCATTCAGTTGCCCACTGATGAATTTTTAATATTATTTTAGTGACTCATTCCCAACAACAACTTTTATCTCTGTGTGGTAAAAAGGGTCAGTGAAAGTGCTTTATCCTGTAGAGTCTTCCCTAACAAAGTGTGGGAAAGTTATGCCTAAATGCACTGGCCATTAATTCTGCCAGTTTGGGTAGGTTACGGTGGATAGTCATTGTCTATAAAACAAAACAACTCATACCTGATACTCTATTGCATAATTTAAAACTCTGGATCACAGTGTAATTCTGATTATTTGTAGTCATGGTGGTCATCTGTCTATATGTTATGCATGACCTCTTACAAGTTCATATTAACCTTCATGCTTGAGTACAAAATTCAACTTCTGGATCACAAGGAAGGAATTTAATACGGATTCTAACTGGTATGCTGAAAGAAAATGTGACACTGGCCTGTATTGTAATGTGCTGCATAATAGTGTGAATGTGTTTGTGTGTGTGTGTGGGGGGGGGGGGGGGGGGGGGTGGAATATTTGTTAGGCACCTAATGCCTGAATATAATGACCCTAGCAGCTGGAATTATTGACACATAATAGAAACCAGCTAAAGGAAGAGAGGTAAGGGCTCAGTGCAAGCACGCAGCTTAGTCACCTGGGATTCCTGACGTGTGTCCTCTTCCTGCGAATGCTGTGTATTATATAATATAGGGGTGGGATTACTAGGAGATAATGAGTGCAGGGCACTGTAAAATGTATCTTAGTGGGCAGTTAGGAAGGAGCATCTCTGGAGCTTTGAAACAAAACGTTTGTAGCATATAGAGGGTATTGTAAAACCATAATATATAAACTGAAGCCACAGAAGTATAATTAATCAATTATGAGGCTATTGAGTTTCTGCCTAGCAACGGACAGACTCTGATCGAGTTGCACAGCCTTCTGTAAGCTAGTCACTGCGTGCTGTATGTTGCCAAGTGCTTCGTACGTGTTTCCCAGCTCCAGATGAGCGGGGGCATGGCTGGGAGACAGTTTCACCGCGGCTAGCAGCTCCTCCTCTGCTCTCTTTGCGCTTCCCTGCACAGAGACAAGAAATTCATTAGCATCGTTAACAGTACCTTGAATCTTTGTCCAAATTATCACTTGCCTGCTTTGACGTTTTTGTCAAAACAATACCTTCCTACCTTTGATAAAAGCAGTTTTCCAAGCTCATAGCGTGCGTCAGTGTTGTCCGGCTTTAACTGGATAGCCTTTTCGTAATGTAGTATAGCCTGGAGTAATATGGATAATGATAATCATTACCACTTCTTGGAATTTTAATCATACTACTCAGTCCTGACTTGTTTATAGTACGTTACTGAAACTGAATGTCCGAAAGTTATGAAACTTAGTGTGCTAAGAAGAATATGCATAGTAAGGGTTTAAGTACGTAGCTAAGTAAAGTGGTTTTGCGGTTTTGGAGATAATGGACAATGGTGAATTCATTAATAGGCCTTATATCTAATGCAGCGGTCATCAGCTGACTACACGCTCTGTTAGCCTCTGGATGGATGCTTTCTGACTGCTTGATATTGGCTTGGAGTACAGCTATAAGTTGTGTGATCAGCATAGCCACATACCCACCACAGCTTTTATCTCAAAGCTGTGGAAACTTTATCTCGCATCCGTGGAGAAAATCACTTTTCTCTCGATGGCTTGGAGTTAAAAACCGTGGCGGGTTAGGCCTGGGTGTGATACTACCATCGTACAAGTCCCCCTCGTCACGTTCCATGCTCAGGACCTGTGTACATGGCATTTTGTTCCCACAAGTTGTCACTAATAGAGCCCAGGTCACGCTATAGTTGTATTCCCAGGAGAGATTAATAGACTGTTCTGAAACAAGCAATGTACAATAGGAACATACGTTACGGGGCAATATCCTTACAACACAGTAGTGACTGCATTATGTCTACCCCCAGAAATGGAGCAAAGCATGTCATTACTCCAGCCACACAATATTACACATGACAGTACCGCTAAGAAAGCAGAAATGTGGTGCCAATGATGATCATTTGGTGCTTAGAACATACTCTCGCATTTTACAAAAGCTTTCGGAGGAAATTTGACTGATAGTGCACTAATGTGTTATCTAGTTCACTAATGTTCCAACTGTGTTGTGGTTGTGTATACGGTTTTGTGGTTTTATTTCTCCAACACTAGTTTTGTTAAAAAACATAATGGGAGAATAGTGGGTGGATTTTTTGAGAAGAAGGAATAATGGGCGAGTGTCTGGGATATATATCAGTTAACAATGGCAGTATGATTAGCCATTGAGGTTTGAATTGCTGAAATAAGTGCTGATAACACTTGAAAAGATGGAGTGGCGTAGACATTATGGCCAGCGAAGTTTTTTTTGGAACACTCTAAAAGCCTATCACTCTAGAGAGGATTTTAGTTTTATCAAGTATTACTACTACTACTAAATCTGATTTGGGTCCTTCTAGACTGTTCTAGACCACATTTAATTGGAAGAATATCTCTATATATGGAGATGAAATAACCCATACATTGAGACAGGAATCTGTAGTCCTATTGTCATGTGGGTTATGGAAGAGGTGGTGTCAGCAGCTGCGAGCATGTGGGAGTCGAGTGACTACATTTCGCCCCCTCTCCACACCCAAAACACAGTCAGGTGAATTGGCACAAAACCATCACTGAGACCACCGTTTGTACACCACATGTTAGGTCATGAAACAGCCCATTGAGAAAGGTTGCATACATCATTGACCAGAGCATATCAAAGCCATCAGTAAGTCAGACTGTGTAGGCTCCCAATGTTTCCACCACCCGCCTTTTGCCTACTCATCATCTCTTGCCCACTTATGTACCTTCTGCTACGTGCATGTACCTTCTACATACCTTCTTCTACTATATACTGTCTTCTACATATATACCTTCTACGTACCTTTATCTTGAAGGATCTTAACTAAGACTTCAATGATGTAGTATTGCAAGACCTTAATCAGCCGAATCGTTTGTTTCCAATGACAAATACACCAGGGATAAGCAATTTGAGGCACAGATTGATTATTTGAATAAAATCCCGATACTTTTCTTTAATGTTCTGCAGTATTTTGTCGCCCTAGATCGATACTGGAAGTAAAATTTAGTAGTACTAAGGGCTGAGGGGGCCATGAAGTCTGGGAGTCGTGCAGAGTAATTATAAAGAAGCCAGCTTTGTAGGACCAAAAGCAAGTTCTTAATCAGTGGGATGCAACGTGGTAGAGTGCCATGGTTGGGTGCATGATACATCTTCCATTCTTTAAACATATCAAACTCATGATGCCACCAGGGTGAACAGCAGGTTGAAAGGTGGTTGTGTGGGTGTGTTGTCATCACACATCCTACTGGTGATGAGCTGCTATCTAAAAGTGGCCGAGCTTCACAAAGTCTAATGTGTGGATCACATTGGCAATTAATCCGAACTTTTGTTGCTTCAGTTGCTATGCACTATTTCCTGTAGCGCAGCCACCACATGCACAAGCCTATACAACACACAAACCTTGGCTGTGTGGTATTTAGGTATTCATAGCCCAGTCCAGTGTAACATGAGAAGGCTGAGTACTGGGAATGGAAGATGTGGTTGCATGACTTTCTAAATACCAGACAGCTACAGGAGGTGGGGGGGGGGGGGATTCCAGGTTACTCACTTACTCAGTAAAGTACAGGACCTTTTAGTAATGGTCTGACAATGCGTGTGATAATAGTTGATGACAATGCTGTTGTTGTTGTACTTCACTACAACTATATGTCTGGGCCACAACACAACTTTAATATGTAGCAGGACAAAACAAGGCCTATGCCACCCCTCAAAACCACAGATGAATAGCGGCTGTTCCCACTGGGAAAGTCTGCTAGGCCTTAAGAGGTGCTGCCCCCCCTGTGCAGTTTTACAGAGATTAAAGATATTCACTTTCCAGTCCAGCCATTCATTACATACACATGTAAAAGGGTGGAATAACACGACGTACTGACAAGGGCGGAATAATACCACATGATGTACGCTAGACTTGGTAGTCTAGCTGTCAGCAAAATTTATGGACTGTCAGAATCTTATCCAGTATACCATAAAGTATGGAGTTTAGACTACTGTGACCTTGTAGAAAACCTGGCTCCCAGCTAGACATTACAGTATATGAATGACACACACAGTTACTTAGCAACAACAGTATTATGCTATTATAGTGATGGCTGATAACTGAATGTACCTTGTCTGTTTGCTGTCTGCTGGTGTAGCCATATTGCAGCCTTCTTCCATTTGAAGTGGTTGCTAGGAGACGCCCCAGAGCAAGATGGGCCTCCCAATAAGCTGGATGCAACTGAATAGCGTTGCGGAACTCAAGTTCAGCTTTCTGGAGAGAAACAGAAAAATTTTGATGTAATAAAAAAAGTAGTTACATGAGCATGTAAAATGGGGAACTATATATACTATTAGCAAGCATATTATAACCTCCTCCTCACATGCAGATTCTAAAGTGAAGCACGCACGTGTGTCTGCGGTGGCCTTGATCCCAGGCTCCCCTTCCATGTGTTGAGCATGTGGGAGGGGAGCCTGGGGACACCACACACAGAACAGCTGCTACTTATTATCACGTATCACACCTTCCTGTATTAGCTATGCATTCCCATGAACGTACCAACAATACCTAATTAATATACAATACAGCTGCGCCAGTACATTTAGGTTCATTATCACTATCCAAACCATATGAAAAGAAACTAATGATGGATGAATAGAAGCGATCTTGTGACTATGAGATCAAAGGTTGGGTTCCTTCCTGTTAGGATGTTGACACAAGGTGTGAGGCTATCAAACACACTGACTCATAAAGACATTTAAAGAGGTTGCGCAACCAAGGAAATGGCCTAGGGCAAACAAGGATGAGGTAGTGTGGCAATGTCTGGGGACAATTATTGTTGGACCACCCATGACCTGTACAACACACCCACTATCCATTGAATAGCCAGGAAACAGGACATCAGCTACACAGAAACCAAGCTTATAACCCTAGGCCACAGGTATGTCATTAATACATTGAGACGTGTAATCCCATTCTTAAGGAGCTTCATATTACACCATTACATCATGGCTAATTAGCGATTCATGACTATGTCATTTACATCCTATAATCTGTATGTATAACTAGCCTCATCCCCAGACCATGCCAACATGAATACTGGGAACAGGTCAGGGAAGCTAGGTAGAGACCTTTACTACATCCCCTGGCTCTCATGTGTGTTGCACTTGCTACTGGAGAGCCTGGTACATTTTCTCACGTGATTTAACTTACTTAATTGTGCATGGGCAGGGACCGCTCGATAAGACTGTTGCACTCTTCTACATTTTGCTGGTGACATTGGTTCAGCGCTTGCTTTGTGGAACAAATGGGCTCCGAAGGGCAGCTACAAGATTCACCATCTTCCCTCTTGTCTGAGAATCGCAGCCATCCTTACCCATGCAAAAATCCACCCTTCTACCCACGCATCACGCACGTGAGAAACAAAGCCAGGCCCACAGCTAGCTAAAAACATGGGCCTGGGAACTAAGCTATTACTAGGCTTTGACATAATATTATGTAATGAATAATCTTATAGCCTAATCACATGGTTATAACATAGGTGCCTACGAGACCAACTACAGAATGCCACACTGCTTATAAAAACAGTAGCCAGAGTCAGTTTGACAAGGGCAGCAAGCCTCAAACAACAGTAGGTTTACTTTGCAGGTCCATGCTGTTTCAGCACAAGTGGAGACAGTGCTTTACCATACCTTTCAGAGAGGATGGCCCGTGTACATTGACAGAGGCTGCTGGGCGGGTTACCACATAATGCAATGTTTGCTTATCTCTTTGTGTGCTGTGGAAGGAAGTCGAATTACCATGGCAACACACTTGTGGGAGTAAATTATTCCAAATTGGGAGACATATCATTTTTAGTAAGTATTTAAGCATCAATGTCGTACCCTAGCGTGCTGGATCACCATTAACTTCTGTGTGTATACTCAAACATGTTTGGTGGCGGCTTTTTAATGGTTTCTGGCCATGTGCACTGGCATAACAGAGCCCTGTCAAAATGTAAGGTCGCCTACTTCTTCTAATGGGGAAGGTACAAAGAGGACACAAAGACGGCATGATGCCGCTGGCCTTTGATGCGACTCAAAGGCTGTGTACACACCCCTATCGTGTTGTTGCTATGTGGGAGACTATATACATATTTGAGAAATATAATATTGGTGCCGCAAGCATATAGACCAGTATTTAATTAGGTAGCTATTTGGGGAAGCTCATGCGAGACCAGGTCAAGCACTTTATTGCTAAGTAACACATGCCTAAAATAAACTGGTCTGTTGCTTGCTAAAGAGCAGTGAAGTACCCATTTACACGGGGAAACACATTATTATGTATAAGATTGGGACTAGCTCCAATTATAGTGTCCCAATAATTGGGGGTGTCCTTATGGGGGGATTAAATAATTGGGATCAGTTGTTCTTATTTCAGAGAGTCCTGGCTTCAGTAGATCGCATTGGAGAAGTATCTCAAAAGCCTGTTAATCTATCTCTTAGTTGACTAGTCATTTATTACTAATCCTAATTACAGATGAGAGCAATGGCCATGGAGGTGTATGGCCCGGGAATGAGGCTACAAATGCAGCCATAAACACTGCAACAGTGAAATCCCAGACTCATTCGGTATGCAAAGCTAACAGCATTATCTCTTGTGAAATGCTAATGTAATTTTACAATCTCGACTGGAACTCTCGACTTTGTTTCACAAGTCAACGCCCAGTAAACCAATACGCTATATTGTTACAGTGATTATTGTTACAGCAGCTATAGTGCACAATCCACTCGAGGCGCCTCCAGACCAAATCCCTCATATGAGCATATACAAAATGTGTATGAGTTCGTGAGGTCATATCGACTCCATTTAATGTCCAATTTACTTCAAATTTGAAAGATGACATTTCTGTGTGATAAACATTACCATGCAAGGAACTATTGTTGCCATGGCAGCAAAAATGCCCAAAGTTATCTTAACCGAATATGGTCTAATAATTAATTAATTAAAACCCCTTCCTACCTGCAGGTCATCCGGGGCGCCCAACTTCTCACTGACAAACCCAATGAAATAGTGCAAGACAGGATTCTTCGGCCTCCGTTTCACGGCGATGGAGTAGTGCTGGCAAGCTTCTTCCCAACGCTCCTGAATCCTGTGCCAATAATGTATGATAAAAGTGAATTCTTAGTAGAAAGAGCCACTGGAAATTCTAAAACTTGGTACGGCTATATATAACTAAAATTTGCCATTGGCCTGGACTAAACAAGTACTTCGGTGATTGCTGTACCCATGTGTATATGAAGTAAGTGCATAATTTTGGCTTTCACAGCAGACATTTCGTCTTGAAGTAGTACACACTATAGCATGTCAAGGCATAAGTATACCACTTTTTTCAGGGAAAGATCTTGCAAGGGGATGGGGGGGGGGGGGGGGTCAGACTCATAGCCAGGCAGAGTAGCCAATTTATTCACAATAAGTGCAAAAACATTTTTTTCTGCATAATATTTAGCTATCAGAAGATGCTCCCATAGGACCCATCCCCTTATTGGGTGCACATTAAGTACTAGGCTCTGTAGGGCCTCTCAGTGAGATAGACTTGAGTCTATGAGATAAACTTGAGTGTGGGTAGCAGGCTGCTTCTTGCCTGCAGAGGTGGGCCATATTGGTGTTGCCATTCACGTGGTCTGGTTTGATGGACAGAGCTCTTCGGTAGCAGTCTTCTGCTTCTTGGGGGCGGTCTGGTGTGTGTGTGTATGTGTATGTGTATGTGTGTGTGTGTGTGTGTGTGCATGTGTGTGTGTTTGAGGATATTGGAGAAAAATAAGGGAATAGAGAGGTTGTGGCACAATACTTATCCGTTATTTTACATGTAGGTGTGTGGGCACGTGCATATGTGTAGTTTGTCTATATGCAATCCCTGGGTAGGAGACATAAATATGCTTGTTTCAGCACTCTGTGACACACAAATACTACACAAATTAAACAATGCTAACAATGTGAAAGTGTAGAACAAGCCCATGGGAAACTATTCTCCAGACACAAACAGGATGAGGGGGGGAATCTGTGCCTGTATTGACAGCAGGTGGCCACCTAGGAAGATCAGGGAGTAATCATGAGACCACAAACTGTACCCCTGAGGACGCACCATTGTGATTTAATTTATTTATAAAAATACAATTAGTGACCTCTGTAGAGTACACAAAGAATGCTTCCCCCCACTATGACTTCTCAGAATCCAAAGGTTGGACATGACTTGAGCCAACCAGCCACCACAATGTCCAACCAACCACCTCAATGTTATGTGATGTGGTATACAACAAAAGGGTTGCTAGGTATCATCGATAAGCCTCATGCCTCAGGCACTCCTCGCCCAGATTTATCTCCCAGCCATAGAGAAAAATCGGCTCGCCGCTCACGGCCTGAGGGCCTATCCGCCTCCTGGTTCGGGAATCGTAATGCGACTCCCTTTCGAGGAACGGTGCCGTCGCAACGAGACGACTGCACCTTGCAGGGGGACCTCTCCCTCCTTTCGGGATTGACTAACCCTTGCAAGATAAAATTTAGCCGAGGGAGACTGCCTGGGTACGAGGTTAATTTTCATATAAAAACCCACCCTCATAACTGAACACTGTAAGAACCCATCCTAATTACAGGTGTACAAAAACACATGCACCTCACTAGATCAGTTAAGGAAGTACGCAGACAGAGAATACTAAAAATCCAAATTTTCCAAATGAATTCCACTCATGCAATTACACCACAGAAAGGAGCCAAGGGCTGCAAAGCCTGACACAAAAGAATGAAAGGTATTCTGTTTCCCTAGAACACCATGTGATCTAATAGGGTGTGTGCAGAAGCCAGTCTCCCATTTGCTTATTAAGCATTTGATATATCTGCAGTTCTGACAACAATGGGGCCCCACAGGACCACTTAACAAACCCTATTGGGCATACAGTTGCAGAGTGTATTCTGATTACTGGCACAGGATAGCAATTGAAAATACATTATTGCCACTCGTAAAAGCACAGTAGCAAACCGATTATTGCTGGGTTTGTTGCAACCCCTATACCACAGCAAAGCAGGGGACTGTTGGACTCCCCCAGAAAAGTAGAATTGGGAGAATCACGCAAAGTGTTGCGGCAAAACGAGTCATTAGAGCAGTTTAGCACTTATTTAAATCGAAATCTATACCCCTGATAAAAATTAATATAGCCAATTAGTATTTGTTTGATATTCCTAAGGGGTTTCCACCGCTGGGGGTATCTCTTTTCCATTATCCATTGTGTCCTAATGAGTGTTAAATCGCTTACCGCATTGAAAATAATTAGTTGGCGCCACAGTACTGACACAAACCTTTAGAGCCCACTACCGGTGCATTCATTCCTTTACGCAACAGCAAGAAAAACGGCACATAGCTGAGTGCATGCCAAAGGCTCTCCCCCTCTTCCCCCACACCGAGAGCTGATTTGCTCAAAAACATTTACTAAAATGGTCACTAAAATAATGGACAGGAAGGTATGTGAGACGTACATTTCCACCAGTAGTAGATGCATTCTTAGGATAGTGCTAGCAGTGGTGTCATAAACCCCAATTCCTTTGATCATAAATTAGTTGGTGAAACTATGATGCAGGTCAAAGGAGAGAGACACCAGATTTGGTGAGACCTCATAACATCCTTTCCTACACATTCATAAGAGACATGCAAGTCTCTGTCAAAATAAACAAAAACAAGCGCAGCACAGCCAAGGGTGCATTGAGGCACCAGAGGCGTTTGTGGCCTGATGCACCAGCTGAGAAATGAACCAAAATCAACACTCCTACTGCTGGAGTAGCTGCTTGGGCAAGGGAGCGATAGAATAGCGATATAAATCAGGCAATAGCACTTGCTACCAGTATACGTGTCTCTCCTACCAGTATGCATCTACTGCTTGTGTGTACATATGTACTTCAATTAGACATAATGGGTCATAAAAGCGACATCTGTGTCCAACTCTGAATAACTGATTGCATTAAAATGGGTAGGGTCCATTATCTCTACTTGTTGCAGCTCGCCTGGGGCCGGGTGTGGCCTGGGTACGAGGCTAATATATCGCATGTACTTCAATGCATTGTAAAATGGCATCTGCATCCCGAGTTGTAATTCTTCTTTACCCGTTTGAGTACATGAAACTAAAAAATGGGTGGGCCCGTTACCTCGATTTGTTGCGGCTTGCATGTACATACTTCAATCGGAAATAATGCGTCTTAAAATGGCATCTGCATCCCGAGTTGTAATTCTTCTTTACCCGTTTGATTACATGAAACTAAAAATGGGTGGGCCCGTTACCTCGATTTGTTGCGGCTTGCATGTACATACTTCAATCGGAAATAATGCGTCTTAAAATGGCATCTGCGTCCCGAGTTTTAATTCTTCTTTACCTGATTTGATTACATGAAACTAAAAATGGGTGGGCCCGTTACCTCGATTTGTTGCGGCTTGCATGTACATACTTCAATCGGAAATAATGCGTCTTAAAATGGCATCTGCGTCCCGAGTTTTAATTCTTCTTTACCTGATTGAACTAAAAAATGGGTGAGTCCGTTACCTCGCTTTGTTGCGGCTTGTATGTACATCTATCGCATGTACATCAATCAGACATAATGCGTCTTAAAATGGCATCAGATTCTGTAAATCCCGAGTTGTAATTTTCTTTCCCTGTTTGATTGCATTTGTGTTAAAAAACGGACAAGGCTCATCACCTCGATTTGTTGTGGGCTCTGCCATATGGAGTCCTGGAGTGCATGTGTCCATGCGTCTCGTGACAATGTGAGTCTAAAGAGTAAAGCTGCAGAGAGGATCCCGGGAGTGAGGGTAGTAATATTAGTACGGGCTTCCATTTACAGAGGCATATGCCGTGTGTGTGTGATTGGAGTTAGGCTTGGATTTAAGTTTGGATTTGGTTTGGGTTTGGGCTTGGTTTGGGTTTGGGCTTGGGTTTGGGTTTGGGTTTGGGTTTGGGTTGGTTTGGGTTAGGGTTTGGGTTTGGGTACAACATCTTTCTTGTCTGGAGTAAATATACAGCTGGAATTGTGTCTTAACGGTGGGCTGACCTGTGTTTACGAGGACCAGGCCCAAGTTGGCCCAAGCAGCCGTATACTGTGGTCGCAGCCTCAGAGCTTCACGATAGAATACCTCACAGCTTCGGTTGCCCTGGAAAAAAAAAATTGGTAACCTGAGTGTACATTAAACAATCATAAATATCACACTCCTGTAGTGTTTCTGTTACCTAAGAAACACTAATACACTGCCGCATGTAGACGCCTAAATATGGCACCACCTGTGACTGTGCCCTAATATATTATTGGGATTCCCTAGTGCAATTAGTGGACCGTGACACAGAAGTTTGAGGCATTGTGGCTCCTCTGAACAATGCAAGCAACCCCCCACCTTGAAGGCATTTCCTGTCTCCACTGCATGACCTGCAGTGCCCTGTAAACAAATATTACCCAGATGTAGAACTTTGCAGAACTTCAAAGAACAGTCGGTACTGTGACCAGGGCCATCAAGACTTTGTACTGGAGACTATCAAAAGCTTGTACTAATCAACAGAGCCTAATTAATTAATTAGGGCATAGCACAAAGTAACAATAAGTAGTTCTCAAGGACCAAATAGTATTTTAGTATCAGCACTACCACCCCCACATGCCCACTTGCATCATGAATACTGCTTCCTACTATGGCGCACTAATATGGTTACACACCACAATATTAATATCTGTGTTCAGCAGTCAAGCCCTGTGTGTAGTCTGACTTAGACTCGATGGAGGTGCATGTGGCCTGGGGACGAGGCTAAGTCTGACTCAGCTTAGAGAACGATCTCAGGCAAGATAGCCCGGATGAGGTAGCTTAGATGAGAGTCCAGATGAGAGTTAACAGCTTGAGCCAGATACATAGATGATGTACATGATTTAGCACTTCGTCCAATAATGCATTACATTCGATGGCTCCAATGAATTCGAAATGCACCTCTGCATGCAGACAATAATTTCCTTACTCTGTTAATACTACTTCTATGGCCAGTGAATTGCAGGCAATTACAGCAATATTGAGGTGTTTTGTGCCCCACTCAAGCTAAATACAAAAACAATCATTAGACCTTTTGTGTTCCTTTGGGGATTATTATAAACCAATGGGTGTGCAGACAATGTTCGCTTTTAAGTGAATGGTCTGGAAAGTGTGGAATCCACTAACAATGAGAGTGTTTGGTAAATCTTTACTCTTGGATTACAAAAGCTATTCACAGATTACACATCAGCAACTTCCTGGCACATTCCAGGTTCTCCATTGCAGCAATAGGTGGTACATAGTTGGGTCCAATAAAAAGTGACTATGGTTATATTAGTATTATGTTTCAAGGACCTGAGCCACTATTACAACCAATGGGCCATTTTAAAGCAGATACTATTACAACATCGAAATTATACTGTTGAGCTGTTTAAGGGATTATTCCAGATAATCTGTCTGTTATATATAGTGTAATGTGCATTTGTGGTGGATAGTGTGTTCTATCATAGATATTTAACCTCAAGGTTTAAGTATCTATGGTTCTATTAACAGAAAGTATATGTCTAGACTGACTGTGTCGTCTCCTTCCAGGATACCTAAGGCAGTATAGTGGTCATCTAGACTGACATCAGGCATATCTGCTGCTATGGCAATGATAATTACTTGTGTCTACTATTCAACACTTGTTTCAGAGTTTAAGATACCTCACAAATGTGTACACATTTTACATGTGCCCATATAAGGGAGGCGCCTCCAGTATATGGGCCCATTTGACATCATATTTAATGTGTCCAATTTACTTCAAATTAAATTTGAAAGATAACCTTTTTGTGTGATAAACATCACAAGGAAATATTATTGCTATGGCAGCATCAAGAATGCCTGAAGTCATCTTACTGCATGGTTATGGTGTTTTGAATAGGTACTGGTCAACATTCAAATTGCACTAAGTATACTACATTTGCAGGGTAGCTACTGCCACCTCCAAATTCAGGACATTGGACAGTATCCTACCACTTCATATGTATAGATATCCAGGAATGATATAGTATAATTTCTGCTACACAACAAATACATATTTTTAGACACCTGCTACTTTATAATTACACCATTAGTCATTTACTCTGTGCAAAAGCTACATGCACCTTACACCCATGTACATAATAAAATAATCTCAGAGATTAATGTAAATTTTATAGCTGTGGTTTTCTGTTCAAAGGGAGGGTCACCCTCCTGGTCCTTTGAGGCCCTGCAGCTGGGGCTGAGCACCTGGGAATATTTGCTGACACCTGTAACAAGGACCTCTTGGGTGGATAGGTCTATCAACCACAGATCAGATCAGGCAGTTTGGCAGAGATAAGTAACTTTTTTAGGCTACTAAGTAGTCCCAAAGGTCAATACAAAAAAAAAGAATACTAGCTAAAGAGTCCTAACCTGTCAATAGGAAGAAAAAAAACCAGGTATTGGTGGCTCTGAATGTGGACAGGAAGTAAGGTTGTATGATTTTAGAGCATGCTTAGCTCTGAGCTGGTCAGGTAGGCATAAACAGCTGCTACTTCATTCTACTGCCCACATATAGCCACTAGCCACTGCTTAGCTCAACAAAGTTGTTTCACAACAATCTGGTATGAATTGTGTACTAGTGCAACAGTCTGTGATCATCCACTGCTGCAAAAGGACAAGTTGCTTAGATCAATAAATCTGCTATTATAGTCCCACAATGCTTGTTTCCTGTAGCTAATATCATGCCCCACTAACTGCATCCCTGCATGCTATGATATGGGCTCTATTGCCCTTCACACACACACACACAACTCTTGCATCTTGCAATGTCACGTACAAGGGGGTCCTGTACTTTCACCAACCATATGTACCTCTACCAAGTCAGGAAAATGTATCCTCTGTTACAAACATCATTATATGGTAACTGTGCATTCATGAATGGCATGTAATATATATATAAAGTGCGCACGTGTTATCATGCAGGCTACCTTATATCTTTGCAGTATGATTCAATTAAAACATTCTCCTTTTAGCATTAACACTGCCAATAATATCACTAACCTTAGAAACCATGGACAAATTAAAACATGCATACACACCCTATTTTTCCACATACATGCATACACGCATTAATAATAATAATACAACAGTCAGCACTAACACAATCATGAGGTGACAATAGCCAACTAACCTTCTGTGCCAGAACATTGCCCATGGAGAGATGCACCTTGGCATTTCCTGGATTCACCTTCAAGGCTGACTCAGCCAGAGACTGTGTGTTAGCCCACTCCAGATTGCGAGCAAGCGTCTTGGTAGAAAATGCCAGAAAAATGCAACAAAACGTTAATGTAGCAAAGAGCTTCCATTTCCTTCTTTGCTGTACATGAGAAAGCAAGCATGGAAGGGGTAATTCTAGTGCAATGTGATGACATACAAAGCAAGTGCAATTTTCCAAGTCTATAATGTGATAATTATGAGTTGGTTAGCAGTGTATAATTATTTAGACTCTTACCTAGGCCTCTCCTCGCAGCTTTTTTCACAGCCATGGGAAAAAAAACATAGACATTTTTTCCACAGCTGCAAAAAAAATCTGCAAGGGGAGGCCTGGGTACGAGGATAGTACATATCCACACAGCCTGAAGTTAATAAGGAGTTAGGATACTGTTCAGTCACTAAAATGTATTGCAAGAGTCCCGTATCCAGGAAACAGAATGAAAAGCAGTAAAAATTCTACTTTACTTCTGCACTGCCTGCAGTATATCTGAGCTCATTGGTGACAATATACTCACACTGATAATTCCATGGTGACAGACACTCTTGTAGCCAAGGGCAACCAACACACAGAATCCCATGCTTGGCAGGTAAAGCACTCTCTCAGCAACCACAAAACCAACAGGGAAAAAGAGGTTGGAGGCAGGCAGGAATGGAAGAAGAAGAAGAGATAGAGCAAAAAGGGTGAGACGTCTTGTCCGTTGCAGATGGTTAGAAGCTTCATCAACTGTGCTACTATTATGGGAACCATCAGTCTTTTTCCTTCGATGTGTGAAATGAGAATTGGTGCTTTGTTTCCAACCATTGGATGTAACGGTAGCGATACAATTATTGATGTCAGCTGCTGGCGTAATTGTACATCCATTTTGTAATACAGTTGGTCTACTGTAGCCACCTGCCAAACCTGCAGAGATTGTTAGCAAATTCACCACCTCTGGTTTGTTGATAACTTTATGATACATGCACCTATAGTCTGCATTCCTACGACATATTGGGCTAGAAAATATAGCAAAGTTCTGGTTCTTTAAGCTGACTTCAGAATCCCAGGTTGAAAAACAGGAAACTCACTGTACATACGTACATGAAGGGCAGAGAGAAGTGTATAAAAGTGGATGCGTGTGCAATTTTTCAATGTCTTGTTATGCAATTTCGTAATTGTTAATTGACTTGTGATGCGAGTCTATTAACGATTAAGCTATTTCATAACATGCACATGCAAAATATGCAAATTTGTATCCCACAATAATTATCGCAAATATTTGAATATTTCTTTCATATACTGCATTAAACCTCAGAGTTTGTAAAGTTGACCAAGGCAGATGCTCCAATAATGTGTAAAGTATAAGAAAGTATAATTCTTCAATCATTATCCTCTAAAAATTTTTTTACTGAGCCTGATACAGACATAAATACATCCTAGCTTGACCTTTATCTATGATCCTTTCATGCAGACATGCAGTAAGCCATATAACCCCAAATGATATCATGACCAGCTACTCAACAGTTATCCATTCATCATCATATCTGGTGATTTGTGAGATCAGCTCCATAGCAATTTCTAAACACTGGACTCCCTCAATGCAAGCCATGCATTCTAACCCAAATGATATCACAATCAGGCACACAATATACCATTGCTTTTCATAGACTCAATTTGTGAGATCAGCTCCATGGCAATTTCTAAACACCAGACTCTCTCCATGCAAGCCATACATTGATATCACAACTAGGCACACAATATACCAAATGACCCATTCATTTTCATAGACACAATTTGTGAGACCAGCTCCATAGCAATTTCTAAACACTGGACAATCCATTCATGCAAAACCATAATATTATTTTCTAACCAAAGGAAATAGTAGCGGCCAAATGGCCTATTCGTTTCATACACCCATTTTTGTCAGATCATCTATGGAGTTCCATGCATATTTAATTTTATATATGAATGCATACACTACAGCTGACTGCATCCACACTCACCATAGAGTGCGACCACTACAAGCAAGATTATCACACCACAAGTTGCAAAGTTTCTCCCATCACCAAGAGATTCTATGAGAGGAATACTGCCCATAGACCAATCATAGCACAGCCACGAGGGACAGAGCAACAACCAGAAGTTAAAAGCACACAGGTAGGAGTGGGTGAGCAGTCTAGTTGGGACGTGGGGGGAGAAGGACGCTGGATTGTCCGAGTCCACAAAGGTGGGAGAACCGCCTCCAATTATGACAATACGGAGAACAAGTAGTCCTATAGCTGTAGTACTTATTAGGATAGTTCGCTTTATAAGTGATAGGAGCCATTTGGGTGGAGGACTGGCCCTGCAGAAGGAAGAGGCAAGTGATTTAAACGGCACAATGAATCGACATGCACACAGACATACCGTGCAATGTTTTCCTTTCCTGTAAAGCCTTGCAGTATGTACCTGAGTGTTACTGCAAAGCTGTGAAAGTTAATTCCACAGACAACGAACACATCATATGACAAACACACACCAAGTGCGGTGACACCTTGTTCCTTACACAGCAGTGATATGGCTGACAGAAGGACTACAAGGGCCATCCAAAGGACAGAGAATCTCTCCGGTCTCTGGACACCAGCTGGAGACTTGCATTGTCTGGTGATAAGTGATCTCTGGTATGCCATTACAGACAACAAAAAGAACAATGCAGAAAGAATTTCAGTTCTTCCAACAATACTTGTAACCTACAAGGAGGAGGCATATATTAGTATACCAACTGCACCCAACAATGACAAGACTCATGCGAGTGATATATTATATACAAACTGCATCTAACAATGACAAGACTCGAGTGAGTGATCACCACATGTGTGTAACTAGAATCAATCTTCCAAGAAATTATGGTGAGCATGATCGTCTTCTATAAGCACACAACTATAATTACAGTACATAGGCAAAAAGAACAGCATGCATGCATGTATATATATATATCACTGTAAAAATAGAGTGGTCGTTTTAACCCATATAAGGTTAACTCAGTTACATTGCACCACAGAATGTACAGTTAATTAAGTGCATATCAATAAGATCACTTTACTCAGGGAACCCATTATGTTTCTGTGGTGGGGATAGCAGCAACAGGCTGCAAGGGAAAGGTATGCATTGTTAATTGGCCTTTCTATCCTTTTGAAATTGGAGAAATATTTGTGTAAAGTGATCTGAATTTCTTATCATAATCGCTGTCTATAACTCTAGAGAATCTTCTCTACTCTGGCAACTTCTTGCCTTTTTTGTCAATGACAAAAGGTCATAGTTAATATCATAAAGCACTAGGCCAGCAGCAGTGAGTACATATAGGCTTAGGATTTCCAATTTGGCAAAAAAAAAAATCTGGGTTGCGCAAAGCTTAAGTAATAATTATAGTATATAATAGAACACAGTATACCATCATCAGAGTGGTCATTTTAACCCATAATTATGGGGTTGCCTCAGTTGCAATACTAGTATCAGAGAATGCACAGTTAAGTGCAGTTTAATAAGACCACTTACTCAGGGAAACCCAGATATCATTTTAGGTACAAAACAATGTGTAAACAACCTAATTCCCAGGCCTCCCCACTTCATACGTATTATGTTTACTACTACTATGTAATGTGATCAAGCGAAGCAACAAAAGCTGGGTGGAGGCCTCGGAACGAGGCTTAATGTGATCTCTGGTCACTTCCTTAGACGTATATGCATACACACATCTGCTGGATTATATGCATTCGACTTGGGTAACTTAAACAGGCTCAATTTCATTTGTAAGACGATCCCAGTTCTTTTCTGGGGCTAAGTAGCTTTCGCCTGGGAATTAGGCTAATTACTAATAGGTGGCTGAATCCCAAAACTGAACCATAATATTATATAAGTCATGTTTACCCACCTAGCGCAACAGACTCTTTGTCTACTGTTTCTATTCTCAAACTCTATTATGGTTACAATAGGTTTTTCCTGTTATTATTGATGTATTGAGTTGTGGGCACTAGCCCTAGTAAGAAATGACATACAGACTTCCTGTCCTCAATTTTTGGACCACAGTAGACACAATCACTGGACCATGAAAAGACAAGGCTTCCCCACTTTTACCAACAGTTGGGTTTAGAGGAAGGGTTAGGGTTAGTGTTTGGGTCGGGCTATGGTTGCGGGCTAGGGTTGCAGTAGGGCTTGGTAGGGCTTAGAGGCTTACCGTTGGGTGGCTGTGTTGTATTAGTATCGAGCCACAAGCTTGTTAATGAGTGCACGTGCAAGCTAGTTAATGAGTGTGCCTGCGCATACTTCCCTGCTGGTTCACATTCTGGGCGACCATGGGGAAGAGCTGTCCCTGGAGTCTGGGTTGGACTGCCCGAAACTATTGCTCATATTCGAAGAGCTGTCCCTGGAGTCTGGGTTGGACTGCCCGAAACTATTGCTCATATTCGAAGAGCTGTCCCTGGAGTCTGGGTTGGACTGCCCGAAACTATTGCTCATATTCGAAGAGCTGTCCCTGGAGTCTGGGTTGGACTGCCTGAAACTATTGCTCATATTCGAAGAGCTGTCCCTGGAGTCTGGGTTGGACTGCCCGAAACTATTGCTCATATTCGAAGAGCTTCAATTGGACTTCGTATCTAAATTTAGACATTTGTATGTTTATATGTATCGTGCTTATTTGGGCTATATCGCTCAACTTTGACTTTGACTTTGACTTTGACTTGTACAAATGTATGCCCTTCCTACCAGCTTCCTAATCACATTGTTTGAAATGTTACTCCAGTACAGTGTCATGAGTGTGCAATGCTGATAATCCTTTAACCCGAAATTGAAAAGACGCCTACGTTTATATGTATCGTGCTTATTTGGGCTATATCGCTCAACTTTGACTTTGACTTTGACTTGTACATATTACTCCAATACAGTGTCATGAGTGTGCAATGCTGATAATCCTTTAACCCGAAAGACGCCTGAAAGCCCTACTATATAGCTACTTGTCTAGTTATTTGTGATGAAAATGAATATGATCGGTGAAAATGAAAGCATGGTAACCACAATATCATGAAGAGTAATAAAAACAACATTCCTCACAGCTTCAGTGTGAATGGGATGAGCTACAAAGAGTAGCGCCGTACCCAGACTCCCCAAGAGTCCCAATCCGAGACTGAAACAGAACCAGAAGAATAGGACACAAACGAGGGAGTGGGCAACAATATTGCCGACATGAAACCCCGGTGCCCAAAGGCCATGGAAGTACCGGTTGAGCCGAAAGCTCAGGACAGTCAAGGGACGGTAAGACTTGTGCGACTCAGGATCATTGAGGGGCAGCCCCCAAAAGTCATTACTGAAGACATCTGAGAGAGGTGTGTCCAATCTGTGTATAAGAAAATGAGGGCGGAAATAAACAAAAGTCTTGACTTGGTAGTCAATCAGAAAGTAGAATCACAGAATAAGAAAAATTACTGCCTGGTTTAGACTCAATACAGGAATTCACAAAAGCTATACCATAAATGCTCGTATAGTGACGTTATTGTACCTCACGTCGATGTTGTTTTCTATGGCTTCGTGGTCGTCAAATACGAACTCCCCCGGAATGCTGTTGAGAAAGAGGAGGATCGAAAATCCGGCCACAGCAAGAGAAGCCCAGAATCGATGGGTCCTGCATCCCGCCCCCATGGCCGATACACCATAGTCTGATCTGCATATGCATAAACAGGTGTTTGTTTACCGTACATTCGTGACATTCAATGGTCCATGCATGCAGCCCCGCCCCTTTCCTGAATTCCAGAAGCTCACGTGACTCTACGCGCGCGCACTGGACTAGTCTCGTGACGTACGTGCCCAGACGCTCACGCCCCCGCACCACTAGAAGGAGAACACAGGATGGAGGGAGTACTGAAACCGTATTTAGGGTTCTTCTTTCCCGGAGAATGCTATGAAAAGGTCGTGGTGAATTTCAATTTCCTTGACGGTGGGTCTAAGTAATAGTTAGACACCAGTTCGCAGTGCATTACGGGGTTTAATTAGTGCGCGAGGTCAAAGTAGCTATAGGTCGAGGGCGATAATGCACGAGCCGAAGGCGAGTGCATTATCTGCCCGAGACCTATAGCTACTTTGACCGAGCGCACTAACTAACCCCGTAATGCACTGCCAACTGGTGTCTAACTGTTTTAGTGCTCTCACTGACCCGAAACAGCCATAGGTCTTGTGGGCATCATTTAGAAAAGTGTGCATTATCCAGATAATGCACACTTACCGCGATAAGTGTGCATTATGTGATTTAAAGCACTGTCATGTGATCGATCTAGAGACTTCTGATTCGTTGAGGGTCACGTGAGTAGCACTAACGCGTAATAACTTTATACCAAGTTGCATCCTTTATCCAACCCCAACTACCGCGCCTTAAGCTTCCTGCCTGGGACAGCGACTAAAATTGAATTTATAAAAATAAGCCAGAGCCACTAGTAGCAAGTGATTAACCTCCTGTAGGTGTGTCTACACAGACCCACGCCCCTTCAATTCCTGCTTTCTTCCCTCCCCCCTTCTCCTCCTCTCTCCTGCAGGGGCATGCTTGAAGCTTTTGAACAGTAGAATCATGAGTTTCAACATCATCGTGGGATCAATGATGGGTGAGCTCCACAGCCTCCGAGTTTTATCCTTTGTAGCTTCAGGTCATTGTCAAGTCCTGACTGGCTGTGTGATATATAGCTACAGTATAATAAGCACAGGGGGGAGGGGGGCTCCACTTTCAAAGTTCCCAGATTATCGTATTTAGTAGCCAGCCTTTTCCACCAGAACACAACTTTACAGCATCTGTAGATTCGAAAGAAACCCCTCAGACTCTTTGCTCACACTTAATCTCTCCACTGTTTCTCCCTCCCCCCAGCTAAAACTGTCGATGAGGCTTTAAGAGTGTGTCATAATCTGTAGCACACTCCTTTTAGTGAGATACTCACCAGGTCTATCTTAATTCCTGAACTCACAATAATGTGGCACTGATAACAACAATGGGATGCCACTCTCCTTAGCACTAGCACTCTTTTTAACACACTGCACTAACGCTCTTCTGGTACAATAGCGCTCGGGACTGCCTTAGCTACTGTGCTGTGTCTATTTTTGACATCTGTTGTATGCATAGCTGCATATATAGCTGTCTTCTCATGGCAGCAGCCACTGGCAGAGTGCCAGGCCAATTCGATCATGATGTATTATGGTAGCCTCCCTTGTCCTGCCCTGTGTTACGTATCATTATGAGGAGTAATGACGTCTAATTACATGTAATTGGGTTGTTCCCTTGTTAACCCCACTTGTGATCATGCATGGCGAAATTAGTGAACTTCAAATACCAAATTAATCTCTTTTCCCTAGTGCTATCAGGCTTCCCTTCACATTATATAGCGTCCATTGATTTCATTAGCACATGGTGATTAGTTAATTTGGTCCGTACTTCGCTAGACTCGAGTGTTGTAAATCCACAGAAGACAAATTTGAATGCAGAACTGTAGTTTAGTAAAACTTGCAACACCAAGAACTGTGCAGGGACAAGCCACTTAGATGTCAGGTGATATTTTTATTACCTAGTCAATTAGCTCAGGACGGGTTTTTTTTTAGCCTCATCGGCAAAATTAACCCATTTTCAATAGAGAGTACAGGGTTTCATAGGGGGGGGGGTCTGGGATCCCCCCAGAATTGTGAATTGTGAAGTTATAGCTCCCTAAGGGGACATGGTTCATTTCTCCCACCCCCACCAAAAAAATCCTGCCTTCTGTGTACATGTATTTCCTACATCCCTGAAACCTGTCTGTCTAAATCCCCCTCCTGGTGTACTCCCATCCACCCAGATCATTTGCCATGCATAGTTTCCTCTCTGTGCCCTCCCTCCAAACTCAGTGAAGATCCCTCAGATCATCAAGGTGCTGCGGGCCAACTCGGTGGAGAACCTCAGCTACGTGGCCTTCCTCCTGGAGCTGGCTGCCGTCACGTTCACCTGTTCGTACAGCCTCGCCAAGGGCTTCCCTTTCAGGTGAGGGATGACTGATGTCCTGAGGTTGCTCTTGTCCGTGAGTCTCATCACTATGTACTATCACTGTTTAAAATGTGTCATTATAGAGATGGGCTACTATTATGTGATTACTAGAAATTGTGGGGAAAAGTCTATATAGCTTTTAAAACTGCTACATACCATAGCAGTGTGTTAAAAGCGACACAGATATTGTGTTAGTTGCATATAGTCTGATACCTCCACTCACCGCTTCTCCATCCTCCTCCCCCCCCCCCCCCCTCTGCCCCTCTGCAGTGCATGGGGCGAGAGTTTCTTTGTTAGCATCCAAGTGGTGATTCTCCTTGCGCTCATGCTCTACTACAACAGCCACATGCCTGTCATGGCCGTGTTTGGGCCGGTGTACGCCGCCATCGTGTGGTACCTCACGTCAGGCCTGGCACCCCAGCCACTGCTTAGCACCCTACAGGCCTTAGTGATTCCCATCATGATAGCCAGCAGAGTGAGCAGTGTGCTGATAGTGTGTGATAAATATACCGTTCTCGATTGACTGTACACTAGAGTATACTAGTTATGTTCTATAAGTATACTAATGCCTTGCCCCGTATACTATTAGTAGTATACTAGTTCACTGCAAAAGGCTTATTGAGTGGGCTAACCAGTTTCACCAAAATGTCTTCACATGACCCGAGAGTCTCGGGTAAAACGTGATCCTCACATGACTACGTTAGCAACTACTAATTAATAATTACATACCGACTCCGCCCCTAGCTGATTAAACGATGCTTATCCGTGTAGCTACTGTAGTAGCATCCTTAGGCATCCTTCTTCCCGACCTAAGCCTTGAACGTCATCGCTTTTGAGTAGCGAATTCGATGTCAGGCTGCGTACAGCGAAACGGATGCAGTTAAGTAACTATTAATAATTGCAAATTTCTCGTTGCTATGCGTACCTGACATTCGGATATTTTGGTGAAACTGAATCCAAGCTTCTCCTGAAACACATTTGAGAGTAGATATTTTTCAAGTGGGTTTGTGCAAATTTGATATACCACTTGATATACCACTCTGGTTATAATTGCAGAACCTCTGTAACCCTATACAATAGCCACGTAATACACGTACCTCCCTTACCTTGTCAGCCCCCAAAGTTCATCTCTTTATTGCATAGTACATGACTAGCCTCGTTCCCCAGCTAACTCCTTTTGTGGGCTGGGAATGCTTTTAGTGTATTTACCTCACAAATTTCTTCACACATTCACCTAGCCACTCCCTCCTTCCTCCTTTCCATGCACCATCCCTCCTCCCTCCCTCCCTTCGTCCCTCTCTCCCTCCCCCCGTCCCTCCGTCCCTCTCTCCCTCCCTTTCTTCCTCCCACCCTTCCTCCCTCCCTTTCTGCTTCCCACCCTCCCTCTCTCCCTCCCTTTCTCCCTCCCTTTCTCCTTCCCACCCTCCCTCTCTCTCTCTCTCCCTCTCTCCCTCCCTCCCTCCAGCTCTCCCAAGTGGTGACAACCTTCACAAACAAGACAACAGGCCAGCTATCACTCATCACCTCCGTTATGAACTGGCTGGGCACCGGAGCCCGCATCTTCACAACGCTGGAAGAGACGGGTGATACGCTCATGCTGATCAACTTCACTGTGGCGTTCCTGCTCAATTCAATCATCTTGGTGCAATTCGTCATGTACTGGAATACATCAACAGCTGATAAACGAAAGAAGGAGACATAGTTACACTGTGATACAAGACTTTTAGAGTGGTAACTATAATAGTAGAGTGGTATTAAATTTTGTATAGGCACATGCGCCAACTCCTGCACCTGAGAAGGCATTTGGTATGGCCAGCCACACTTTGTAAAGTAGCATCCAACTCTCCAGCTAGCTGAGCTCCACCCATTGACGGACAGCTGAGCCCCACCCATTTATTATTGGGCTACCGGACAGTTGAGCCCCGCCCATTAGTTATTGGGCAGTTGAGCCTCGCCCATTAATTATGGGCTACCTGACAGCTGAGCCCCACCCATTTATTATTGGGCTACCCGACAGCTGAGCCCCGCCCATTAGTTATTGGGCAGTTGAGCCTCGCCCATTAGTTATGGGCTACCTGACAGCTGAGCCCCACCCATTTATTATTGGGTTACCAGACAGTTGATTTATTATTGGGCTACCTGACAGTTGAGCCCCGCCCATTAATTATGGGCTACCAGACAGTTGAGCCCCGCCCATTTATTATTGTGCTACCTGACAGTTGAGCCCCGCCCATTAATTATTGGGCTGCCTGACAGCTGAGCCCCACCCATTAATTGGATGGAGTGCATGTGATTGCCTACTTATCATCTTTTCTGTTATGATGAAAGAAAACCACAGAGTTGGCCAGAGAGGCCAATGTGCAGAGGGCCTGGGAACGAGACTAGTATGCACTGCCATGCACTGTTACTGTAGAAAAAAGGGGATGGACAATCCGCCATGTGACACTGCCGGGCGAATGGGCGGGTCGTTCCAGCTGACCGAGCCTTCAGCCTTTCGGGATCGGGCGCCTGTCCACTATGGTACAGGGATCGTCATCGGGTCTGTTTAGTGTGCCAAGGGAGGAACACGGACGGATCCTAGGCCGTACTGTCCGAGACCACCGTGGCAGTTGCTAAACTACGTTACCCTCTAGCTGAACACTGTCACAGCCCGGGAGCTAACTGCTCCACCCACTATACTGGCTTTTATTTGCTTGTTAAAACATTCTCAATTTGCTTATGGGTTTAATTAACGCAACATGGAAATTAATTACAATACGTCACTGCGCAATCCTAGAGCTAGACCGTTGCGCAATGCTATTACGCCGGGAGCAAAATTAATTTGTGCAGTCCGTCAGCTAATTAGTGAACCCATAATCAAAACGAACTTTGGGTGAGTATAAAAGCGCCGACCGAATTCCCCTCTTCGGGTCACCTTGCGGATTTCATCACTGCAGGTGCATGCTTTGTTTGGGAAGACACCAGAGACGGCTTCGGCTTCTCTGGTTCAGTCAAGTTCGCTTGGCTGTCAGCCAGTGGCCATTACCCAGTGTCCTTCGGGACATGCTAAAGGTTTTGGTCGAGTGCTGGTCGCTCCTTTCGGGAAGCCCGGTTGAGGTGGGTAAGAGTGGAAGGAAAACTTCCACCGTGGTCTCGGACGATATGGCCTAGGGTCTGTCCGGGTTCCTCCCTTGATCCTACCTCACTAAACCGGAGTCCTTCCTGATAGGGACCAGACAGGGGCATGCGGCTTCTGTTTCCTGGAATCTTGCGAGAAAATCCTAGTCAGCGTGGACGGCAGAGTGATGACCTGCCTATCCCTCTGGCGGTATGGCCTTAGCGCCTTTTTACTGTCCAGGGGGGGATGTGCCTCGGGACTGGGTGGGAAGCACGGAAGTGTGGCCCCCCTTTTTTTTTCTTCACATTTTCACTGTTTTCAACTGACAATACTCATAAGTAAATGCTGGCTGCACGAGGTGCATGATTGTGCAAACAGTAGCTGAACCTCAACAGGTGTACGCTCATGCTGGAAGACTGAACCTCAATAGGTGCACGGTACGAACGCGTACCTATTGAGGTTCAGTCTTCAGCAGCGCGAGCGTGCAACTATTGAGGTTCAGCTACTGTTTGCAGGTTATCATAATATTATTTATTAAGTTTGATTGGCTTATGGGTTTAATTAACGTGACACTGAAACCAATTACATTACGTCACACGCAAGTCAGTGGTCCTGAGCACGAGACTAGTGCCAGGACCAGAGACTGGCTCCTGAAGCACATTTGAAGAAGCATGGCCATAGGGAGGGGAGAAATTCAATATCTGTGGGTTAGACCACTCTGGTTCTGAGCCATTCTATTATTGGGCTAGCTGACAGCTGAGCCCACCCCATTTATTATTGGGCTAACTGACTGACAGTTGAGCACCACCCATTTATTGTTGGGCTACCTGAAAGGTGATGTATTATGTTGGTCTGTGACATCATCCTCATGGCTGGTCTCCAAGATACCATTCTGGCCTCTACTAGCTTTAGGACTACACACATAATTTTTTCTGCTGTGGAGACACGTTTTAGAGAGTTTTATGATATATTTCTGGTTTTTTGGCTTTGGTGAGTAATATTCTTAGCTGCAACCAGCAGTGCACAAGGGAGCAAAGAGTGTGGAGGACACTCTTTGCTCCCTTCTTATAAGGGAGCAAAGAGTGTGGGGGGACACTCTTTGCCCCCTTCTTATAAGGGAGCAAAGAGTGTGGGGGGTTGGGAGGTGGCTTAATGTTGCGTCCAGACAGTAGTAGTGAGACCTTGTTATCAGTTACAGCTGCTAGTCCAACTACCTGGTAGTCTTTTGGGAACTTTCCACCCTAGGCCTGTAATTTGAGCTAATCTACCAGACAGCGGTTTGATTTAGCAGAACAAATTAACCTGAGATGGCAAACAACTATGCATGCAGCTGCCATCTAATTACCAGAGATAACCCTCTCAAGTTCCCATCAGATCAGAAGCTGAAACATGTCCAGACATTCCTTTGGTGAGAATGTATATGTCTCCCCAAAGCTCTGACTTTTGATAATAATACCTGGTTTTTAAATGCGTAGTAAAAAGATTGCTTTGAAAGGTAATTGCGTTTGTACGATAGGAGAGTCTGGCTACAGGATGCATACGCAAAATAGTTTATTCATTGCGTTTTTAAACTTCGCGACCTGGCGCAATTGGCTTTAATACAACCTCACAATTAAAACCGCAGCACTTACACCATTGACCGACCACACACCCACAGACGCAGCCGGAGCTTGTAAGACCTCCAGTCAGATCAGAGCCACCACAGATTACACTATCCTGATCACCATTATTATAAATTATACTTCTTTTGATAGTATATCCCAGCGTGTAGTCTTTAATGTGGCTTTAAAACCTGTCCCATGCAATTCTCACGCTCTAAAATTACCTAAACTCCTTCCCCCAACAGATTTTCTAATTCCACCGTGCACAAATAACTTCTGATCACGTAACGTTCATCTACGTACCGTGAAAGGGACTCTCTAATTATACGGAATTGTGAAAAATTGTACATCGTGAACACAATGGTGTACATGCAGTAGCGTACATACAGAAAAACATGCAGAATGACTAGGGGAGATATGCACATACATACAGGCATACACTATAATAATATTAATGGTGAAAAGATAAGCAACGGTATTGATAAGTCAAAATAGTGTGGCGACGAGGAAAAACGCTTCCGGTCGCATTTCTTGATAAATGAGAACTGTACAACCAGTGACCATCGAGGATAGTAATATATATTATTAAGACGTACATACATGTATATTAGTACACAGTAATTGTTGTTACCGTGTACTGACTGAAACTGACTGGGAAATAAGGGACAAAAAAAAAGATGCAAGGGGTCGTCGCAAGCGGTGGCTAGCTTCGAGACTTTTGAGAGTTTGTGGCTGAGTAGGTTGAATTGGCTGACTTTTTAGGCGGAGAAAACTTCCTTAAAAGGTCGATCACTTCTGACTTGTGGTCCAGCACCTGTTAGAGAAAGGATTATAGTAAGTTAGCAGCTGCAGCACCTACATGTATAGTACTGCAGATACTCTTAAGTTCGCCCTCAGGCTTGTGGCCATACCTTTAGCACTGCTGCGTTGGTATCGTCGATGTGCGAGACCACACGACTTGATCTGTTCACGTTTCCCTGAAGAAAATGAAAAAAAAAATGGTGGAGACTTGGCAACTGAACAGAATGAAGAGAGGTTGATCCTAGGTGAATCCTATTCCAGGCTATGCTAGCTTCATTCCCAGGTTCCCCCACAGACAGACGAAGTCCTATTCCAAGCTATGTTGCCTGGGAATGAGGCTACCACCTAGCTCCATTCCAAGGTGTATGGTCTGGGAACGAGGCCAGGCTGCCCACCACCCTTAACTTCATTCCAAGGTATATGGCTCGGGAATGAGGTCAGGCTATCCACCTAGCCCCATTCCAGCCTGGGAATGAGCTAAGGCTATCCACTTCAAGGGACATGTACATGACCCCGGGAATGAAGTCAGGTTACCCACCTCGATAAGTTCCTCAAAGTTTGCCAGACACTTGCCATCAACCGGACACGATGCACATTGATCGAGATTATGGACACACTCCATTACTTTCTGCATTGTTTCCAGGATTTCTGATTCCACCTTGGACTGGAACGGGAGAATGTAAAACAGGAATCACTTCAAAAACAAAAACAAGCCAGAATGGGCCTACATGCTATGAGGGACTTCTATTCATTTACTATGAGAAAACTGGAAATTACACTTTTCATCATGGCAATAAAACAACTACTTCCTACCATTTCCTCCAGCTGTTCATTTAGTCGGAGCAGTTTCCAGCCACTGGCACGTCGCCGCGAGCTCCGATCGCTGGCTATGTTGTAGGCGGAAGCTCGTTCCTCTTCTGAAGAAAGTGTGAAAAAAATCTCAGCTCAAATTTAAGACAGACAGACAGTTAAACCTCTGCTTGTAACTACTGTGGTTGCAAAGTGAGACGTACATAACCCTGTCACCAATCACTGGCAGTTAACGACAGACAGACAAACAGACTGACAGACAGACAGATAATCCGATAGACACAGACAGGCAATTAGACAGACACAGGCAATCAGACAGACAGAAAGACACTCACCTCTATGCTTGATATCAGCATGCCTTCTGAAGTGGTTATGTGCCGCCCTATGATAGACCCGATAGACCCCGTTGATGGGGTAGGGGGACCGGCGAAGCTGGGCCAGGTAGCGGATCTCCACCTCCTTGGGAGCTGTGATTACAGGGGCAAGCAGCGGTTAATCACATGGTCCAAGTGGGTGTGGCTAATAATCACATGACCTTCAGTTTTATGGTAGTTATGTAAGAAAAGGAAGTCATGTGATCTTGATTAGCTACAAATTAGAGGTAGCCAGGTTCGCCAAAATATAAATTAGTGCATAACAGACAGCAATAAAATACTTGTTGCTGCAAATTAAGCCACCTCAATAAATATCCCTTTGAGGTACTTCTTCAGGGATTCTCTCGGTCGGCTAGCAGAATTCATGCTGATGAAGTTTCTTGAATTCCAACCCAAATTTCACATCAATTTGATGATATTTTTGATGTGAAATTCTGGTAGGAATTACGGAAGCTTCATAAGCACCTTTGAGGTATATTAGTTGCTGCTGAGCACAATAGTACTAGCGAATGGAGGTAGCTGTAACCCACAACTACGGCTACCGTTAGAAGTGTAGTATATACCGCTAATGTATATAGTCAGTATTGAACACACTGGCCTCAAAGTCACAAAGATGACAGCTATTGGAAACAATGGTTGATTCTTAAAATCCCAGCTGAGTATCATAAATCATCCAACTGAAGGTCGTACTCAGCAACAGGTCAGTCCAAGCTAAATGCAGCCGTGGAACGGACCAGTTTGTCTCATTTTTCACAGCTTCCAGTGAAAGAGGTGACTCAGCAATTTCATAGTGGGCTTGCAGTTAGCTGCCAGAACTTGCCAAAACAAAAGTACCATCACTACCTACCACTTTTTCACCGCCTAGACAAAACAAAACTAGCTAGCACGACATACCTGGCCTATTGGGTCTCACTGTGCTTGGCCTATTGGGTCTCACTGTGCTTGCGGCTATAATGGCATAGTAACGCAATGACATAACTTGCAGGGCTTTATTTAGGGGGGGTGGAGGCCCTTGGAAACTTTGTGCCCCCCCCCATTGGGATTTTAACCCAAAATTGAATATTGCTCACTATTATGCACATTCCCCCTAAATATCTTCCAATGTGCTTTTGCCCCCCCCCCCCCCCCCATGGGGATTTTCCTAAATGAGCCCCTGACGTGGTGCACATGAAAAATGTGGACGGACAGACTGCTTCATGTGCGCTTGGCTGGTAATTACTGGACTGCCATTGTGGAGGACACTCACCCTCTCTGGTGAGTAGAGCCTCCTCAGCTCTCGTTTTGCTTCTGGTAGTCATGGAGATTAAGGGGGTGTTGTCTTCCTCCCCTGGCCCCACCCCTCGGGGGTGCAGGTGGGGAGAACCCGAGAGTAACTCGGAGGTGATTCCATCGGGGACATTGCTGGCGTATTGGTCATCGTTGGCAACACTGCATGTGCAAACAGAATGTCACATCATGGTATACCTGTACCAGCTATTGACTAATTCCTCTCTTCACTCCTGGAACAAACCATTTCCCGCTGATGTTATCAGTATAACTTTTCTGAGTTCGGCCATTCTCTCTAGATTGCTCACGACTTTTGAAGCTTTTAACGAAACTTTCCACCCACGAAATTAACCCGCTAGAGCCTCATTATCAAAACCCATAATCATTAACTAGAGTAGTAATGGTAAACTGGAGGAGGGGAGCCTCTGCATGTCTGCTTATTATAGCCTTAACCCTTTCTTTCCCAGCTAGGTTTTAGTACACCCATAAGGCTTATGTGATTTATATGGACTTTTTAAAGAGTTATAGTTCTGAAAACTAGAGCACTTACACATTCTGCTTCCGGGGCTTTTTCCGAGGCGAAGCCATGAAGTCTCCTAGCTCTGCCCTCAGGTGATTATGCCCCTCGGACCCTGACCCCAATCCAGGGGGACTCATGGGACGCTTCTGACCCACAGATGAAGTGCTATTGTACATTGGGTGGGTGTGGTCAGCAGGTGCGGTCATACCTGAACCCGAGACGTGCTTGGCAGTGCTTCTATAAATCGAGAAATTGATAATTTGTCAAAGTGATAGCATCACAAGCGGAATCCAGGACTCACCCTAAGGGCACCTTATTAATCAGGGGGGAGGTGGAGGGGCTTGGGGGTGTGGCTTGACTGTCCATCTTACGGTTGTAGCTGCAATGGAAGGAATAGTGAATTGTTGGCTGTCAATCACCTGTAGCTTCAACAGCCTCACCTCTCAAACTTTGGCTTCCTCAGGATGCGTGGACGTGGAGAAGAAGAATTCCCCTGTCCCGGGGAACCGGTCCCACCCACACTGGGGGCCTGGGAATGCATCGCCATGGCAACAGACGCAGTGGCAACAGACGCAGTGGCACCACCAGCAGCCGGTAGCTGGGCAAAGGTACCCGTGGAATTCTGGTGCAAGTTTAGCAGCTGGGCCCCACCAGCAAGAGATGGTGAGTTGTGATGCACGCTGTTGGCTTGTGGTATTTGAGGTACACTTGGGTCCATCGCCAGTGGGTGTCCTCTATATCCCTCGCTGCTGCCAGCAACAGACTGGGCGGGGCTGGACCCGCCCCCGGGGGAGGAAGTTCCGGGACTGCCACTGTTTGTGATCTGTGCAATGTGCTTGCCGGTGAGCCCTGGCATGGTGATTATGATGCCTGAGGCTACTTCGGCACATGTGGTGCGGTCCTTGCCAGGAGCTATAGGAGAGAGGGAGGAAATTGTGAGTCATATTTCCTCGTATAAAAGCCTCCCTCAGGACAAAGCTTCTAGGAAATAGCAGCTGGTGCTATCCATGCCATATTAGGAACCATACCTGTGCTGTAGGTGGAATTAGAGAAATTGCCTGAGGCAGCTGCTGTGCTCTGCGGCATGGCAACAGCAGAGGGCTGAGGAGGGCTACAGGAGAGGAATAAAGCAGCCATGACACAACCTCTAGTCATTTTGCATTAAAAAACGCGCATACTCTACGACCAAACAACCCAAATTTTGAAATTCTTTATTTCCAGTAACTCCTGAAACACATTTTAAATGGCCAGTAGCTAATTAGCCCTCAAAAGTAGCTGCAACTAATGAAAACACTGCCCTACATGCAAGAGCCCGAGAAACGACAGAGCCATTCCACTGTCATCGTTCCTTACCGTTCTAATCTTGTATCGGTGTAGGACGCTGTAGACAGAAAAGAGAGATTAAGTGATAAGATAAATCTCTAAAGTAACTTGGTGTTTTGTTGAGACTGCCAAGGTGAAGGTTGACAATGATAATTGCGGTATTATTGCCTTCACAATATTGTGATATCGATTATTGTGATCTTCAAGTATCACGATAGGTTCTCCAGCCGGACTACACACATACCACTGGAGGATGGCTGTCCACTGGTCGAGAGGGAGGTGGTGGGTTGGGCTAGGCTTCGAGACAAGCAACCCTCGGGAGTTCCAACCTTTGGACTAGCACTGTTGTGGCTTCCAAAGGAGCCTGCTACGACCCCTGTACTACCATCTGGGTGTATGTGTGTGTGCATACATGAGTGTGTGTGTGTGTGTGTGTGTGTGTGTCGCATTGGCACAGAAAGTACAAAAATTAAAGTCCATAGCTGAGGTGAGCCTCGTACAGAAATTCTGAGAAAGTGAAATTGCACCTGTAGTAAGGCCTCTTCTCACTTCTCATTTACCAATATCATTTGTAGAGGTCGTGACTGGGAGTCCAGCCGGGGATTGAGCCCAAATTACATAAGCCACCTAGCTACGGGAGCCTGTAATGAAGTGCTTGAGTCTTGAGCCAAAAGCTTGGTCGGCCTTAACACTGACGCCCACTCAACGCGCTAATAGGTCCAAGGAACTTTCAACCCTACCACATATGTTGAGAAGACTTAGAGTGCACTTTTTGCTAATGCAGTCTAATCCAAGAGTCATTGCCCTCAAGAATTCATCAATTTGGCTTCATGGAAAACATGTTACTTGATACTGCAAGCTGAACAGCTGAACACTCATTTATAGGGTATCACCTCCCATGTATAACATATCAGACTACTACACTCACTACTGAAAAGAGATAACCACTAATATTTCAGCATTCAAATCCCCTGTACAAACTGGTGTGTACAAACTGTGCCTATGCAAATCATCAGAGATGGAAGAAAAATCATCAAGAGAGCAAAGAAAATCGGAGCCCCAGCTGAGGATTGAACCATCAGATGCTGAACTACTGGAGTTCCTGAGCAGAGGAGTAGCAGGCAAGCTTTCTATAGCTACTAAAACCCACTAGTAGCACCTGACCTAGCTAACTCCAACTCTCTCAAGATGGTCTTCATCACCCTACACCCAACTTTACTGTACAACGGTCGTGATAGACGCTTCCCAGCTCTCACATTGGTTACTTTCAGTCACATGACCAGTTGCCATGGCAACTTCACTGTAAACTATACACATAGGCCTAGATATCACTGCTGCATGCCACGCTTACCAGCTGAAGCAGGGTTTAATGTCGAGGGAGGGTGTTGACTGAAAAAATGGGTGTGGCTTGCTGGAGACTCGGTGGGTATGTGCAATTTCGGCTGCCTTGTGGTAGTCCGAGATGGAGCCAATAGCATCTTTGAGAGGGTGCTACCCATTGAGTGAGGTGTTTGCAGCGTATGCGTTACCAGACCCTGTGGCATGTAGGGAATGGTGTGGACCATCTGGGGGTGTGGTATTGGAGCATGCGTGACGTAAGTCATGTGACCCATACTGGCGAGGGAGTGTTCACCATCGGGCGAGGACACTGCAATGCTTCTACTCATGGATGTGGTGGGCGGTTTGGTTGCCATGGCAATTGCAGAGGGCGGGATACCCATGCCAGAGTGGACGTGGGATTGAGAAGGAGCTGAATATGAAGTTTGCGATTTGAGAGTCTGTTTCACTGTGGACGGAACGGCGCCGGGAGGTTTTTGTTGGCTTCCCGCAACCACTTTAGTGATCGTCTTTGAGGGGCCTGGTTTCTGAGGGTTAGTGGCTGCAATGGGTGTGGGCCTTCCAACGGCAGGCGATTGCATCGTTGCCTGGGGTGGTGACCTCAGGGCGTTCTGAGACGGGTGGGGTGCAGTATGGGGTATGTAAACAGTCGGCTGCCCCCCTTGTCTCAGAATGGAGGTGGCAGCTGTGACATGGAATGCAGGCATGTGCTGGAACGGAGTGGGAGTGTTGGAGAGGATGTCTGAGACGAAATTGGAACTCATGGAAGATTGAGAGAAAACAATACTGTTCTTTGACTTGGCATTGACTCCAAATATGGCCGAAGAGGAAGGCTGGCCCGAGGGCTGCTTGGGGACTCCAAGGTTCAGGGCTGGGAAGGATGAGGGAGGGGAAGGATGAGGGTAGGAAGGAGGGGAAGAAATGGAGGGCAGAAAGATCATGACAATGGCTCTCGGCAGTGCAGGACTTCTAGTGTGTGTACCTACTGTAGCAATTACTTCTTTACACCAAGTAGTGAAAAATATCCATGACTTAACTTCAAGGACACTGAGTCTTCCAGAAAGATATTAGAAGGGAAAGCTGGCCCTTAGAACATGTACAAAATTATCAAGACGGTTGGGCACCTAAAAATCTTTTGTTTTTTTTCTCCTTCCCACACACAAAATTTTGAAATTGATGTTGAGCTAGGTAGTTTATTATTGGGGCCCCAGAAGCAACCCTTAGAGCAGGTAAATTTCCTGGGAGGGCATACCCCCATGCTCTCCTAGGGGCGTGTGACTGCATGCACAACAAAAATTCCCGTATGAAATAAACCCTAATCCACCCTAAACCTCTTACACAGAAGAAGCAATAGTAAGCATGCCTATACTCCTGGCCTGAGTCAGTACTATTGTAGTAGGAGCACATACTGATGCAATAGCATTACATGATTGCACCAGGATGGGGGAGGGGGGGGATGAATGCCCTCTCCCTCCCAAATGAAACCCTACATACACACAGTAAGGTATATCTCTGCACTTTGTTATGACTGAAGTTGTAAGTGGTTTGCTGTTTCATGCCTGATGTTGATGAATCTCTGCTACATCCTTGAGACACACAGATACCTTACAAGTTATAGGCAGACCATGCCTGGGAGGGGCTTTATCAGAAATATACTCAGTAATAGCCAACAACCCCCCCCCCCCCCCCAGGGCAAAGCCTGAGGGATTATCAACTAACCTCGAAGAATAGGTATGGTCTAAACAGCTTGTACTCTGGGGCTAGTCTAACCAGCTTCAATGGTAGATAGCTCAGCCATTTTGGCACTCGGTTTGGGACTAAAGAACTCTGCTTCTGTCGTTAGCTATTCCCCGTATTGACTCTCCATGATCCAACAACTAAACAGAATCAAGCGACCAAAACCCTTCTCTTGCAACTCACATGTCTCCTATAGGCGATATTTGCCCTTGTCTGGCTTACTACATTTTTTCAAAGAAAATTGCACGTGTGAGGGGAACATCAGTTCATTTCCAGGGCAATGTTGCAATTTCCCGGGAAATGAGCAATATTTCACTTAAAATAGGGTTCCTCTTGTGCATGATGTAACCCTCCTTTGATCTTATGGCTTCCCAAAATAAAAGTATACACTTTATACATGTAGCATCCCTGCAGGTAAAATCACTCAAGTAAGTTCCTTAATTTCTACCTAAAGCCCAAAGGAGCAACTGCCAGTCTAATTAAAGGACTGATGGTCCCCCTATTGAGCTAATATACAGCTTTATGTGGAAACATGGTAACCAAGGAAACCTACTGTGCACTGAGGAATAAAAGACAGCTGCAGTTTGTCATGATGTATGGATCAGGTCTTAAACCGAAAACATGTTAACTATACGAACCTTTCAGCTTGGAGGTTCTGCAGTAATATACCACTAAAATATAATTAGGACATACTAGGTCTCAATAGTACATGTAGTTATCAGTCACTGATCAGATACTGGGGATTTCCCTTGCCACAAGTGAGTTCAGCAGCTGTTACAGTATATACAGGTGTAACTGGATGCGGACAGGAAGTGCTAAATAGTAGGGATTTCCCCTATAGCTAATTACTAGGCTATAGAACTTACAGGGCATGAAAATGGGAGGCCCCAGGTCGTTGGAGGGATTTCCCCTCATTTTCGCAGAGAGCCCCATGGGCGCACCCATGCCAAGAGCAGGACGCATCATGGGGTAGGCGAGATGTGCGGGATGGAGGGAGAGGGTGTGAGGGCTGTCACTTGGGAGGGGGTAGGGTGGGTGGTGGACAAGGCCAGGGCTCGCCCCAAGCTGTGGAATACCCTGCCCACGAACGGACTTTAGGATACCCGATCGATCCTGAAAAGGAGACAAGAGACAGGCTTATAGTTTGGAAGTATAGTGACTCGTGTAGTAGCATACATAGTGCTATATGGGTGCACCATGATAGTACTCGCGCTGTAGTCACATGAGATTAAGATATACAAATTAAAGTATACAAATACTGGTGTATGTGTAGATTATGTAGCAGTGATAGGGGGAAGCTTAAGTAAGGCTTCTGCACATTTGAATAACTCCAAGAACCCGTCATCCACACAGCACCCTTCTCCTACAGCATTGGTGTAAGTCCACCAGCATGGTATTTTGTATTTCACTCAAAATTTCATTGGCATGAAATAAAACAAAGTATACTAACACTCAGCCAAACAATGGTACCTAATTTCAGATTTCGATGGTGCCTAATTCAAGACAGCAGCCTTTCCAAAGCTTTCCGCTGCGGTTGATCACTTCATGCCAAAGAGTATTTGCAGCACCGAGGTATGCAACTGTTTGACATGAAGTGATCGAACCACAGTGGAAAGACGATGGTAAGAATGGCTAGCCTCCGGAATAAGGCAATTAGGCACCCGGGCGTGACCTCACAGAGTGGATGCATAACAGAAGCTTTATATCACAGCTGCTGATTGTTTGCAGAAGATAACAAGCGAGTGCGAATAAGCGAACGCACGGACCAGACAAAATTATTGTAGCGCACAGGGCAGGGTGCGCTTTAATTGAAATAACTCACCTCTTGCTGTCTGCCTTTGTCGCTCATTTACGGCCTCTGTGGATCACCATGGACTCTAACAGTGAACGTACACCAATCTCTGAGCTTTTACGCTTCCCGATTAGTGAGTGGCTCCCATCGCGGAAGATCATACACAGCGAGACAGGGCAATACTTATCCTGTACCATAGAAAGTCGGAATAGAATACATAATTTACCCACCGTCTATTTTGGGCGCAATCCACCCAGTCCGATATTCCCAGAGTATTAAGCCCATCTGCTCACCTTCTTTACGTACTCTACTCGCCGATTACCCAACTGGGGCTTGGATCTCTACAAGCCTATCTGGTCTGTGAAGTTATAAGGCTTCTGGGAGAACACGCGATCTTTCAGCGAACCTTTCAAATGTTATCTTTCGATTCACACTGCAACTCTTTTCAGCGGCAGTCACACAATCTTTGGGACGCTTTCAGGTCTGTTACACTAAGATACTAGCTGAGAACAGGCTTTACACTAAGTACTGCATGTGGCTCAAAGGCCGAAAAACAACCGAATGACCTCGGTCCACGCCTGTTCCGGGGATTTGCAACAGTAATTGCTTGCATTTGATTGGTTACTCAGGTTTACGCTTAAAAGTTGAGGAATGTGATTGGTCGGAATCCGTGGGCACGCTATAGCAAGGAAAATTAAACCATGCACGCATGCGCACTATAAATATTTATCGTGTTTTGTGCGGTTCGTCATTTCAGAAAAATGGCTACCGGGGAATCTGTCAAGTCGAGGTTGCAGGCGCATTTGAACGAGTTTAGTGCCTTAACGAGGTAAACTATAGTATAAATAATAATTTTTAACAATGAATAAGTGGAGATTTGAGTTGGAATAAACAAGGGAACTGAATAATGTTGTTAGCTAGGAAGGATGTATGGGGTTCAAATCAATATTTTTCAGGACCCCGCAGTAACGGTTCACTGGCGTACATGTTACTAGAAGCACCGTGTGTTCCAGTCCTGATATCATATTGTTTGATGGAAGCCCATTTTTTGATTTTATGGTCTATAAATTTTGTAGAGTACTTTCATGTAGCCTAATTAAACCATGTAGTTTTGTCCACAGCCCCCCCCCCGGGCCCCCGGCCTGTCACTGGCACTTCTTATACAATGCTGAACACTTTTAGTATGCTGCAAACCACATAGAATGACAGCTGTTTATTTGCCAATAGCCACCCCTGGGGCACCTCTCTCCAGCTCCAGAAAAAGATAGGACCCGGTAAATTTAATTAGTATATTCACTGTGCAAAAAGCATAGTCCTCTAGAGATTACAATCATGTTTAATACAGCCATAAAGTGAATCCATTGATTCTACAAACTGGAAGTGAGTGAGAAATACTGAACCCCAATAGGTTGAATTGACCAATGAATATGCCTGCAGTATATGTTCATCATATCAGGAGACCTGGCTTCCCTCTCCCACCGTAGGCAGCTGCTAGAGGTGATTGGCGGGGAGACCAAGCCGGGAGTCAACACCGGTGGGGACCACCTGCTCTCCTCTGTAAGCACACTCGCCATCCTCCACACAGCTTTTATTAAGACAGCTAGAGAAGTTATGACTGAAGATCATGCTGTAAAATATAATTAGACTGTCTCATCATGCACAGATTCTAGCAAAAGTGCTGACTCAGCAATTTTGTGGTGCACCTCCAGCTAGTTGCCAAACCAGGGTTATTGTTGTTTCTTCACCATCTAGACAGCACAAAAGTAATTTAGCTCGACTTGCCTTGGCCTATTGGGCCAAGTACCTTCCAGTCAAGCCGTTGGGTAAGCTTTGTCAGATAAACACGACCTCCCCTCCCCCCCTCCCCTCTCCCCACACTCACATACACACCCTCTCTGCAGGTCTTGGACAAACTAGTGGAAAGAGACAGAGAAATTCAGCAGTTGACAGAAACTGGTGGGTGTGGGTGGGGGAAATCCCAGGGGAAATTCTTGTATAGCACAACCGTATTTATATGCCAACACACACACACACACACGTACATACATGCACACATACACATATACATACACACACATACACGCATACACACATGCACACACACACACACACACACACATACACACATGCATGCACACACACACATGCACAGCCCTGGAGATGCGCAGTCGGCAGCGAGAGATGGACCAGGTGGAGACTGAGCTGGAGAGAAGGACTCAGGAGATATCAGAGCTACAGACACGGCTGCAGGACGCGGAGAAGATCCTGGTTAGTCTTTTGGTACACTAATGAGAGCCCCCCACCAATTAGAGCATAATGACCATTTTATATGATGTCATCATGGAGGTACTAAAATTTGTAATAGCACCAGGCTTTCATACAGGATTTTTTGCTGGGGGTGGGAAAGATATTGCAGGTGGAGTCACACCCCCTAGGGAGTTTGGGGGCAGGTATTTTAATGCTCTAAGGTTACTCTGGTGGCCCTAAAGGCTGGATAATAAAATTAGTTACTAGTAAACTACTGAGTATCGAAAAAATTATCGACTTCGAAAATTCCAGGAGGGGGGGTTCATATAATCTCCCCCCTTCTATGAAACCCTGAGCACTTACCCCATGTTGGTCTGCCTGAGCACTTACCCCATGTTGGTCTGCCTGAGCACTTACCCCATGTTGGTCTGCCTGAGCACTTACCCCATGTTGGTCTGCCATGACAATATACTTTCATAGCTTTATTTCCAGACCAAGTGTTTGGGAATGAGGAGTCCTATGATGTTCGCTATCATGGAATTCTAGTTTATGTGGCTCTTTAGGTCTAACTACATAGTGTTTCTGCTTTCTGTGGTGCAGGAGTTGGCGGTCTATCATGGCAAGCAGAAGTTGGAATCTGCGAGGAAAGCAAATGAAGGTATTACTGTAAAAAAAAAAAATTTATTCAGTAAAACAGCTGACTTTATTTTACCGCCTTATTCCCGGGCTACACTTTTGCATGTGAAAGTATGGAGGGAGTAATAATAATATACTCATGTTGCTGCCGTAGCGCTTACGCCATTGACCACGCACCCACAGACGCAGGCGGAGCTTGTAAGACCTCCAGTCAGAGGACAAGAGCAAGAACAACCAGAGACCACACAATCCTGATCACCATACAATTCCTTCTTCCTAGTCTCCCATATCAATAATACAAAGCTCTTAACTAGCTTTAATAATGCTTTAAAATCATCCCTGTTCCAATTCTCAAATCCTAAAATAAAACTTGCCTTATTAAAATTATCAAGTGTACTAAACTCCCCAAACCTCCCCCCCAATAGATTTTCTAATTCTACCATGAAATTATTTCTAATGCTGTCATATGCTGGACACTCCCAGAGAACATGTACCACACTCTCACATTCACCCCTGCATAATTTACACTGCCTATCATCATTTTTACCCCTATGTCTTCCTAACTCTTCATTCAGACCGTTCGTACCTGACCGAAACTTAAACAATAATCTTGTACCCGGATCACCTACCCCCTGCAAATAATTCTTGAATTCTATTTCCTTACAGAAAGACTTGTACAGATTCAACTTAACTTTAGTATTCAAGCTGTCATATCTGCTGAAAGTGTGCATAGATATGATGCACTTTGTGTTAACCAGGAAGACTAGGTACCCTCGTTCTAGCGAGTGACTGGCAGGAAAGAGTGTACCGACAACCATACGCCTTAGTACTGAACTTTCTACAAACATCCCATGCCCTGGTACTAGCCTTACCCTGATACCATCCCATCTGTTGAACTTCCCATTCCTAGTTCGTACATGTAAGCACGGAGGAAGCCTCCTCTCACCGCTCTGCAACCTTCCTTCCTCCTCTGCCCTCAGGTGCAATCCCTCCCGAAGAACTGATCCAGTATGCCCACCGCATCAGCCAGGCTAGCTCAACCGTCTCACCTGTTGGATGGCAGCCAAGTAGGTTGATGGAGCTATGGCACACTGTTTATAACAAAATTATGTTCAAAATAACGTCACGTCGTAGGAATTGCAACGTAATGTGGTAGTGTTACAGCATTACGTTCAGAAAAACGTCACGTTGTAAGAATTACGTAGCGTTACTGTATTACATTCAGAATAACCTCACGTCTTAAGAATTACAATGTAATGTTGTAAGAATTAGTAACGTCGCGGTCGGAGCATTACAGCGTTGCGTCCAGTCTTATATTACGTCGTGTGTATTCTGCTTGGAGCTGAATACATGTAGGCTGTTGAATAGTAGCTAATCCACCACTATAAACAGTTACGTTGTAAGGTTAGGACGTGACGTAAGGTTAGGACAAAGAGAGTGCCTAAGGGGCGAGGCTAAGAAAAAATCTCTTGGTAGGATAGAGTACAGTAGCCTGCAGCGTTCTTGTAAGTTGCCGAAAGTGTCAACCAATCGAATTGCAGAACTGTTTACTCACCCCTAGCTGCATGAGCCCCACCCATTTTAAATAATGCCCGCTATACAGCAGTTTGCAACATCTGAAGAGTGACAGTGTGGCTCACACTGTCACTCAGCCACACTGTCACTCTTCAGATGTTGCAAACTGCTGTATAGCGGGCATTATTTAAAATGGGTGGGGCTCATGCAGCCACATCTGAAGAGTGACAGTGTGAGCCACACTGTCACTCTTCAGATGTTGCAAACTGCTGTATAGCGGGCATTATTTAAAATGGGTGGGGCTCATGCAGCTAGGGGTGAGCATTTTACGCCACCATAATTTTGAGCATAATAGGCTGTTTAAAGCATTGAGCTGACCATATTGGCATAATAGGCCATTTTTAAGTGGGGGCGTGACATTATACACATGTGCGAATTTTTTGTGGGTATATTAGATGGTGGAACAGCTAGGAACCAGTAGTACCAGCGGTTTACTTCTAGCGAAGACGGCACCAAATCAACTAAAAATTAACCTGTATCCAGGGCATAATGACAGAATTTCAAAGCATAATAGCCTCTTTTTAAAAACATAAGTGAAATTGGCGGACATAAAAGAATAGCTATTTTTTGAAGCATGATCTCAACCCTACATGCAGGAAAATGAAATAGATAGGTGGGCTCATGTAGCAACTGCAGTAGGTGGGTGGGGCTCAACTAGCACTCCTAATGCCTTTTCTGTAGAGTAGCCAGCAGACTTGAGGAGTGTCTGTTGGACCAACTGTCTCTGCCTGACATCCTGTTGTGTCCCTGAGGGCATGCCAACATGCGCTCATGTTGGGCACTCACAATGGAAAGTGGTGCCGTTATTGTATTAGCTGGTAATTGCGTTACTCTGCTAATGGTGTTTGTGTTATGGCAGGCAGCAGCGAGTTATGTGGGATGGTTGGTCTGGTCGTCAAGACGTAATGATTCCTCTGAACCACAGTCGTAGCGCAGGCAGACATCTGCGGTTATGTGGGGTAGTTGAATGGTTGGCAATAATTGTTACAAACCACAGTCAGATTATGGAATTAATTAGTGAAGGCAATGTTTTGCCCATATAAGGAAAGGATTTTTTTATCTAAAACTCTGGGCTTTTCCCTCCATAAATGGGTATGGGTTGTGTATTGTTCTAGTCTCGCAAAACACCTTTGTGGTCAAATACTGTCTTTGGTTCAAGGGGGGGGGGGGGGTGAGTGGTGGCAAGACTGGGTAAATTCTGGGCAGTCGTGTGTCTGGTGGTGATTTTTATTTTGAGGGTTAAGGTTTGCAAGGGGGGAGGGGAGGGGAGGGGAGGGGATCAACCATACTCAAATCCTTGAGTATGGTAAACTTTAAACTGATCAATATTCATCCTCTCTGTAATAGTCACTTGCTTACTAAAATTACACTTTTTCGGAGACACAAACCTGCTATGTGAAGGCGTGTTGTGTACACTCAAGAGGTGTAGTCAATGTACCCTGAGGGTATGTATATATAGGCACACTGTCAAGGGACAATGCATCACTGACAGATGTCAAAAAATGTGACAGTTTGCAGAGAGTGTGTGCTGGAAACCTCAGAGCTGACTTCAGAAGGACATTTTTTTTATCGTGTTTGGATAACACGCACCCACAGACCTTTGATCTTTAGCTCTATGCAAGAACGTTCATTACAGCGCTGGGGGGGGGGGTTCCAACTTGTATGGCCTCCTTTCTGTTGGGGTCTGGGGAGGAGTACACATTGGGCCCGAGAGTAGCCTTATTTGTTGCATTTGTTAATTTTCCAATTTCTGTGCTTATTTTCTGGCCGTAGATATATGATCTTTGAAGCTCATGTTACAATGATTTTGGGGCCGATTCTTGACACTTGTGAAGAAGATTTTTTTTTTGAACTTTTCGATAGAGCTTTGGCTATGTTCATCGGATATACAGATGTCTGTTCGCTTGATGTCTGCTTTGCGAGATAGAATTTTGCTTTCTAGTGGCTGGGGAGTGGAGCCTGGGAATGAGGGTAGTGCGTGGGGAGTGGAAACTGGGATTGAGGCTAGCGGCTGTGGAATGGAGACTGGGAATGAGGCTAGTAGCTAGGGAGTGGAGACTGGGAATTAGGCTAGCGGGATAATCCAGTAAGATTCTCCAAGGCTGTGAGATGAAACCTGCGGCTATATAGGGAAACTGTAGAGCGCGGTAGGTCTGTGAATTAGTTTCCTAAATTTATGTCTAAAATCCACACCACCCACAGTTAAGAGCCCAGATTCTGACACTTGACTCTGAGCTATACGGAGACAGCTATGAAAATTCCACAAAAGATCTGTGCTGTGGATAGAGTGACATTCTTAACTTTCTTTCATCCCATGAATGAAGCCGGCCACCAGTCTCATGAATATGGTCCCCTCTTTGCTGTCTAGCATACCAAGGTATAAATCCACTCTGCTGTGGAGTGTGTCCGGTTTCTTTTTCTCGCCTGATTTCTGCAGTTTGGGTTAGGTTGGGTTGGGTTGTGAATGCAATTGTTGGAGGTGGTTTGAAGTTTGAATGTGTGCATGTGTGTATGATCACCGTGGTGTGAGTTAACCTCGTACCCAGGCCTTCCACGCCCAGATTTTATCTCGCAGCCGTGGAGAAAATCTCCCTGATTTTTCTCCACTTCTGCAAGATAAAGTAGCAATCTTGCTCCTATAGGGCGGGGAGAGTTGATTAATATTAATGTCAGTTTCAACAAAATGTCCTCACGTGGGCTGAGAGACTCGGGCTGAAACGTGATCCTCACATGACTACGTTAGAAACAACTAAGTAATAATTACATACCAACTTGTCCCTAGCTGTATACTGTAGCTAGCTTAGGGATCCTTCTTATCTGCCTAGGCTTCACATCACCGTTTTTGACAGCAGGCTGAGTGCAGGCCGGGCGGGCTCTATGATGATTTTTTTTATTGTTAGGTGGGTCGTCCTCTGCAGTGCGATGTTCATTAGTGTTTAAACTGCTCATGAATTCCATTAAACTCGCAAATTATTGGCGTTCCTTGGCACCTTATTCACAGTCTGTAAGGTCCCAAGAGGGTATGCTTGCTATTTGGCCTCGGGAGATAGGTGGAATTGAGTAGGAGGACTGGCTAGCACCTGCTTTTGAGATGTGTTGGGGGGTAATATCATGTACTAGCTACGTAAATGGGGAGAAGCGCCTAGTGTAGGAGTATAGCAATCATGAAACTTGTTGTGACGGAAATATAAGCTTCAAAGATAGTGATCTGGTAAATAACGACAGTCATGCCTCACATAGGGTGAAACTGGGCTACTGCTATGAGATGGCTGAGTACGGAGTGGTTCATCCTAAAGGCTCTGCCACTTTCACACGGCTTTTACTGCATGACCATGCAGAATGCAGTGGAGTTTGCTCAATCAGTTATTGCACTCGCCATATATGGGCACTGGCAAAAGTGGCTGGCCAACTACATACCTTTGCTGTTTGCTGGCTTATGCTGTTTACATTCCAACATTACCACATAACAAGCATTACAAAGAGAATACTTGTGTCGTCGTCATGGCAGCAAGCATGTTCCCTAGCCCGGCCATATGTCCTTCAAGTGATTCAGCCTTGTAGCATGTCCATCTTTAGTATCACTAAGAGATAAGCAATGTTGCTGTTTCATCTTGTCTGTCATTTCATGTGGTGACCTAGATATGGAGTTAATGAGTTGTTTTGGTGGTGTTGGGTCACGGAGCCAACTTGCATGCGTGTGACTCGATATGGGGATAGTGGCCATGACATGCACAGATCTCAGAACTGGAGAGGTGTAATTATTTCAAGATACCGCAAACACAGCGCTGTGTGTGTCGTATCGCTGTAAGTTGACGCTTGGGGTATCAGTATGCAGAATCCTCTATGCAAAACTACAAATTTGGACAGTCGGTGTTAAGTGCCCATATTTGTAGTGATTGGGATACGCTATTGAGGGTGTAGTGCAAAGTGATACGCTGGTATGGGAGCATCATGCAAAGTGATACACTATTAGGAACGTAGCACTGGAGTTATGGATGTTTGATTTAATAATGATTATACCATTATCCATTGTATTGTAAAAATAGGCACTAAATGGAGAAAATACATGAGAACTTATGCTTTGATGTAGCTTTCTTGTATCAAAACATAGCAGCATGTTTGTATGCTTGTAATTTCACCTCCTTAAGGAATAAAGGCGGGTCTATAGCAAACCCACACATAGCGACACACACACACGCGTACATATACATTTTTGTACATGTATATGTGTGTGTTTTATCAGCTGTGGTGGCTGTTATAACATGCTTTGTCTTGTACATGTGCACAGGCATGCAGGTTGCTCTTGTACGACATTGTGTAGTCAGCAAAATGGTACTAATTTGCTAGGTGAATGTGAATGTGCAGTATGCATAGTTGATATGATGTCATAATTGCTAATTATAAAATTACTGTATTGTTGATGTGGGATTATCCAGGGGTTTTTACCACTGCTGACTCTGTCAAGGGAAAACAGTGGGCATGGCTGCCATGTGACTTTGTGAAAATGTCATTAGAGGTGGGTAGACTCTTCTAGTATTTCCTTTTGTGTCAGGGTGTGTCCCTAATGACTGGTCTTGCCAAAACAAGCATCAGTTTCAGCTGCATACTTGATGCATACTTGATTGATGCTTATGGAGAGCGAATGTTTATGTCTCGGTATGCAAGCAACCTAACGAGGGGGGCTACTTTAGTGGACTCTGTTGATAACCCAGAAGACAATAGAGCTAAGGGCTTTGTGCAGATTATTTTTGAGAAGTGATCCCCTCTGCTTTCAAGAGTTGTCTGGGCGCAAAGCCTCAAAGCAACGTGGTTTCATGTGAACTTCTTGTGACATAGGCGTACATATTGTACCTAACTGTTACACGTGTATCAGCTAACTAGCCACATCTTCCTAGTACCTCTGGGTCTGCCTAGCGTCTCTGGGTATAAGCCCAGTTCACCCATTGGGAGCAAGTGTAAGCCTGCAGAATTTTGTTTAGTGCTCTTATTGTAGGACAGCCACTGAACCGGGCAATTGCTGTTTCCTCTGACGATGGAGTCAGAAGAAAGATACTTGTGTTTGAGTAGATTTGGGGACAGGATTTGGCGATTAGAGGTATTGTCTGCAGCTCTTTCTTTAGCATACTAGGGAGGTAGGTGATCACGAAATTCCAAACTAATTCTTGCACACTAAAATGGTAGCAGTATTAGTTCTGATACTAATACAACTACATCTGCTCCTTTTCTCACTCCCTCCTCCAGTACAATGCTTTTGTAAATCTGTAATGCGGCAAGAATTCCTCCAACGCCTAATCTGGAGCTTCTCTTTACAAGAAGGCATTTCTGGCATCTAAAACTTCTCGATTTCTCAAGTTGAGATTACTCACCCCCACCTCAAGCTTCAGTGTGCAGGTATTTCACTGTTGCTATTCAGCTGATTCTGGTGACAGGACTTGTTTGCACTGGGAATTTCAAAAATGCGAACCGTCTGCATTGTTCGCGATGCGATTAGCTTACATGGCACGCTCCTTAAGGCTGCTATTTACTGTTCTCCATTTTGCATGTGAGATTTGAGCATACTAGCCCTGTTCCCAGGCTCCACTCCATGGCCTTGTTCCCAGGCTCCACTCCATGGCCTTTTTTGCACCCGTGGTACTGCAAGTGGGGCATAGACCTGGGACCGAGGCTAAGAGCAAACATCCGTGCATACACCTTCCTCTGGGGATCAGCTCAGACATAAAAAAAACAGTTGTTATCTCAAGTTGCACTGAAGCTGGTTTGGAGACGTTGCAAAAACGGAATACCTTGTAGTCGAGTGCTGGACATGCAGATCTGCCTTGCGCCAAAAATGCAGAAGTTGCTTGAAATGCTAAAAATGGCTATCACACACATGCCCACCCGTTGTGCAGGATCTAAGTCAACTGAGGATAGGTCCACCCTGTCTATAAGCCTATCTCTGAGCCATCCTCAGTGTATGTACATTGCCCTTAGCCTTGTTCCCAGTCTCCGCTCCCCAGCTTTTTATTTTGCGTTTGAAAAAAGTATGTGGGGGAAAAAGCTATGGAGTGAAGACCGAAAACAAGACTACAGTGTTGCAAAGTTTACAACTCGCGTACTACAGTTATAACACTAATTTGTACACAGAGTCTCTTAACAGGTGTGCCTGGTGTTGTGCTTGGTCTAAAACTCTGATTTGTGTACACGTGTGCATGTGTGCCCTCGGCACCACCCATTGACGAGTTTAGCAAACCCTCTCTTCAGCTGATGTACGGTAACGTGGAATCTAATTCAGGCCATGTCTGGCCTATTGGTGGGTTACTCCCCACTGGTAGTGTTTCCAAACTTTGACACAAAATATTTATCGTAAATTGGCTTTTAAGTTTTATGCTCAAGGTAGAATTTCTCTCCCTGTTGAAGCCTTGTGTGGGTGTCGTTTAGTTGTGTAATTCGGTAATAAAATATCGTTTACCGATTCGTGAATGCCTGACATTTCTGGAAGCTATTGTTGTGGGATGGATTATCATCACCTCTGCTGGTATGTCAGGGATGGTCTTAGCTGTTTCCTTTTTTGGTTCTGTCGTAGATTGAGAATAATAGGCATGTAATTGCAGGGACATGCTCTGCATACTGGGACATGCACCACCCTCCTGAGTTGCTATTGGTTGCACAAAGGATCACGTATGCATACCAATACTAGAGTATAGGAAATTACTACTCAAAAGGGAGGCAATTATGCCATGAGCCCATCCTGTTTATGAATAAACCTTTGTCCATTACAGATGTAATTGGGGGGTAAAAGTGCTGGAAGCACACTAAAGTACAAGGAACAAGCATGTTTTGATGTTTTTGATGTACACCAAAACACATGTTTTCTTGTATTTTCTCCATTTAGTGCCTACTTTTACCCATTTAGTGCCTACTTTTACCCGCCAATCGATAAAGGTCTATTGGCCCAGTACGAATACAATAGCCTTGTTCCAGTCTCTCCCTCCAGCTTTTCGTCGCTTGCGGTATCGTCCTGCAAGCAACGAAAAGCTGGAGGGAGGGACTCGGAATGACGCGTATGTGCGTCTTAGTACATAAGCTAGTTCATCCCCCGCTCCAAGCATAGTTGTGTCTACAGGTATGAGCCATAAGCTAAAACCTGCATAGAAGTTCCTAGAAACCCAGCACTTGTTTATGGCATGCCCCATCGAAAGGGTAAGTATCAAATTTCTGTGTGTGCATGCGCCACAGCTGTTACCCACAAGATAAGGTTACAGTTACAACCCTTTAGCAGTCCCCTACTCTTCAACTAAATACCAGCAATGGCTGCTGTGTGCTCTGCCTGTGGCCGCCCTTGAAAGGATTGAGATCAGCTTGCCCTCTCTTGTGGCCAGAGAGATGTCAGCTACACAGGAGTTCTTAATTCCTTGGTAGTGACTGCACTATACACTCTTGTGTTAATTGTGGAGGTGGGCTGGCAGCTCACGTTTCCAGGATGTTTCCAGGGAATGCAGTAGAGATGGTCTTTCCTGGGCTCTCGTGAGAATTTCACACTGGAGAGCCTGGTGTGGACAGGACCACTTGCAAGACTGTTGCACTACTCTACAAGATTTCGGCACTCGGTCTGTGGTACAAAAGAGCTTCGATGAGTAGCTGCAAGAACTACAGATGCGCTGCCTTCCTTGTTGTCTGAGAACTGCAACTGTCCTCGCCAACACAAGAATTCACCCCTCTACCTCCCTTTTACCCTACGCATCATCACGCGCATGAGAAAATACCAAGCCCACGGTGAAACCCACATGTGGCCCTGGGAACGAGGCTAAGTCTTACCACTATGACAGTTTGCTATTGTAGCCGTTACTTCCAGGAAGTGTACTCTATTGGACACCCTTTTAGATCAGCAATTTGGGGCGAGAGATTAGGTTGTTTACAATTCGCTGGTGATGTCACCAACATCCAACCTGTGTGATCATATCACTTGTCTGAGAAAATCTGATGTATGCTATAATATTAGATTAGCCTCATATCCAGGCCTCCCCTCGCAGCTTTTTCGCTACCATGGAAAAAATACAACAGTTGCGGGAAAAAAAGCTATGAGGGGAGGCCTGGGTATGAGGCCACTCGAATATAGTTCACATTGGTGCAAGGGCTGAAACAGTCCTCTTTTCTGGGATAAGGGTGTGTGTTCTGATTCAGTCACGTGACCGCATTTTCACTATCACATGACTGTCCTGTGACTTCTCCACCTTCTCAGGTGATCCCCGGAGGCCCTACCCCCAGGACATTGAGATGAGGTCGGGAGCCCTGGGGCAGCTAGGTACCCCTTCCTCCCAGCAAGGGGCGAAGCCAAGTCAGCAAACCTCCAAGCCGCAGGAAAAGGTCGCAACAGAAAGTGCTTCAATGGGAATTTTATCAGGTAGCTTTCTATTGGCATATAGCTTCTGCAAGTATTTGGTAAATATACTAGAATGTACCAGTAATATTAGTCAATATTGCGACAATACCGGTATACTGGATGTATTTTTGGCTAATACGTAATTATACTTACAAGCTCTCAATAGATGAATACTTGCTTGTGATTTAGCTATTCACCTTTGATGTTCACAAATCTCTGGGAAAGTAGCGAACCTCTTCATTCTTCTGCCTGAGAGAATTAGCCTCACCACTACTTCAAACAGATGGTAACCCGGGCAGCTCCATAGCAGCAGAGTTCTCAATAGCCTCTTTTACAGGCTCATTCCCAGACTTAGTCCTGATTCCAGACTCCTATGGAGAAAGGTCTGAAACCAATACCCCAGATTCATCCCTGATGATTCTCCACGTGCTTGCAAATAGTACGTAGCTTCTTGGAGAGAGCCTGGAATAAGGCTAGGTTTGCGTAACATAAACATTTAATGTTAGCCTATTATTCTGATAAGTACTTAAATGTATGGCACATAGAACTAAACTTTGCGCCTCGCCAGTGAGATGAACATTGAAGTGTTCAAACTTACATGTGTAATACTTTTTGAGATGAAGAAATGTGGGTCATAAAGAGGTCAGAACTACAGTTGTTCGGTTCCACGTAAACATGTGATTTTAGCATTCGACTTGAATGAATCTTGACAATGAATTGTCGCACTGTGGTCCATATTCATACGGCCTTGTCCACATACCTTTGACTTGGTGTGGTATCCCAGTGTCACAGCTGGAGCTCTTGACCTTGCCTCTGGCAGTGGGCACCCCGCCAGCCCTGTATCTTTCATCTCTGGCCTTAATTTCCCCAAGCTTTTATCCAGCTCTGTCGCACCGGGTGAGAGATATATTTCGGATGTGAAGGCATCTTACTGCCTATAATAGGTAATCCAGCTAAGTTAGCTGGCCAAGGGGCAACTTTTGGAATTATGGGTTGTACGTGACAGATAAATTTCGGATATAAAAAGTATCCAAACTGCCATTAGCATGATAATATAGCTCCGGAGCTATATTATCTATGCCATTAGTGGGTAATGTAGCAAGATTCGCTAGGGCTAGGCCAAGGGGTAATTATGGGTTTTCGTAACCATTATTAGCAGGGGTGGATATAAATTTTTTAGTCAAACTCACGGCCCTGACTATCTAGCTCAGATGTGTACCACCTCCAACCATCCCCGCTGTACAATCACTTCAAGGTCCATCAAGTAAGAACACACATGCTGGATGTGAATATTCCATCGTCTGAACGGAACATTAAACCCAGCAGTAATGGAGTCAATACCCATCAAGTAGCAGTATAGAGCACGCTTCTACCATATGATTCCCCACCTGCACACCATTGAGGATGCCCTAGTCCAAGCCCCTGGGGGCATCCAGTGTACGCATATGCAGTGAATACTGGAGACAGCACCCGTTGTACGTACAGATCAGGATACTTCATGTGTAGCCTGTCCGTCTTGCTACAGAGGTGATGGCATTGTCTGTGACTACGGGCACATATTCGAATGCATCGATATTCTTATGCAATCAGAGGGATGCTTCTTATCTGATTCATTGATATGCATATACTGGTATTACAGTACTGACTAGCAACTTATAGATCTCAGGCGTGAGGGCCATAAAAGTCAAAGAAGACAAGTATCACTGCATGCCGCAAGGCATCTGAAGCAGCCATAACTGCATTCTTGTTTGGAGGCAGCCATAACTGCATTCTTGTTTGGAGAATGTACGTCAATAGCTGTCTTTTGTGTTCAGAGAAGTGCGCCTGAATTGCATTTTTGTCTTTGTATGTTGTCAATGAGATTGCCGAAATTTAGAATACTGATTGACGTCTCAGGATGGTGGCATATTTGCGCATTGCACAATACCGTACGCGTGGCTGTTAATTACGCCCACGACATTCCTGGAAGCCCGTCGACCACGGAATTCTGGGAATGCACCGTTACAAAGCTTCCGTCTGGTTGTCTCAAATAAATGCTGAGCTTCGTGGTTGCATAATTATTGTGGCTTCGAACGAGTATAAAAGAAAGGCTCGCACTAGTTAACTATTCAAAACCTCCAGAAAAGCCTCATCAAGAGTTCAAGCAACCCGAGCGAGCAATGGGGAAAAGCAAAGTCGACAGCGCAACCGTCAAGAAGTACGCGAAGGCTGCGTACTCCCGATTCGATATGTGTGTCAGCACCCTTTTCTCTCCCTTTGCGGGGGTTCTCTACACTGTAGCCGCGTTCGAAAAGACTCAAGAAAAATCATCTCGCCCAAGCAGCCGAGCAAGCAACACTAGCTCTGTGAGGCCGGCCTAACAACTTCCCTACAGTCACGAAAAAACAAACTCTTGCAGTTTCCATCAAGTGCAAGCCTGCACGTCGATAATTTCTGTCCTCTTTCTGCACACACCAAGTTGCAAGGACGTCGGCAGCGTGTGAACTGTGCAAGCCAGCAATGGCTGCACTCGGAGAGTCGTATGCAGTTGTATGATGAACTATTGGCTTAAACAGCAAATTATGGAATTTGTACCGCAGTACTGCGACTGAGACAACGTACGCGACAACTGAACGACCTCCAGAGAAGTTACAGTTACATTGAACTGCTCTTGACTGTCCTACTACACACAAGTTGTATTATTTATTGGTGGTATTTTTAATGCTAATTTTATAAATTATCAACTCCTTCAAAATAATAGACTGCTGTACTTTATGCGTTTCTGTACTATTGCAATCTGAGAACAATAATATATTTTATGATTGATTGATTTATGATATAACTACAAACTAATATTCAGCTGGGTAACTTGCATGCCATGCCAGCCTCTATGTAGAAATGCAGCATGGATCTTTTTAGCCATTTGCTGGGCACAGGACACAATGGTATCTGCGTTAATAAAAAGTGCAATCCTTGCTCTTTATAGCCTGTTTGTGTCTATTAGGCTGAGAGCCTGGTAGGCTATTGTGATTATACATACTGGTATTTAGCTAATGTATTGCTGCAGTAGTTGCTTGTTTTGGAAGTGCTAATACAATGGCAGCACAAGTGCTTAAATCAACACATACACACTCAACATTGAATGCTAAGAAGAGTAGCTTTTTTCCTGGCTTTTCATGCCTCTCTCTCCTGACCACCACCTATAGGTGTAAACCAGAACAACAACAAGGCTGCAGCTGGCCAGGGAGCTGGTAATCCCTTTGGTCCTGGAGCACGGAACTACCCTGCAATGGTGGGACACTCGTGAATTATTCCTGAATTTACTACACAGTAGCAGTTCTGCATCACATCGTATTTGGGATGTTATGAAAGGGAGTCGGTAGAGACGTATGGTACAGGTCCCATAATCTGTAGCATACTACAATATAATTTAGAACATAGTCTCATGCCCAGATGTCTACTTGAAGAGTGGTTTGGGGACATTAGAACATGCTGTGACGTTGTGGGATGACCAATCAAAGCGAAGCTAGAAAAATAATTACCTCATACAATATGGCTGATGCCAACCATTGCTTGCTTGTAGTGACTAAGATTGTCATTTTCAAGAATTACCATTGATGGATTGTTTTTAGAAGCACTGCAAAACAGCAATCTCTATCCATCGTCATTTTCATTATCCCTCTCAAAGATCAGACAGTGTGTTCTATTGCCCCCCCCCCCCCGCCCAGTTCTTCGGCATAGCAAGGACTGTTCTTCATTGTGCTGTATAATTGTGTTCCCACAGACTTTTGAGGAACCCGAGACAATGTCAGAAGATTCATCGCCATCCTCCTCAGATGAAGGGACATAACTGCGTCATTATGTCGTGTACTTGCATTAATTTGTACTTCTGCGCATGCTCGGGAGGTTATAAATTTCTCCCGACAGTTACACAAAAGGACCTTGACCTTTTAAGATGGCCAGCCCTACTTCTGGTGCGCTGAAGTTGCCCTACCGATATCTCGGATGCAGTGGGCTCAAAGTGTCTACGATTTGCCTGGGGACCATGACATTTGGCCAGCGGGAGGTAGGAACTGAAGTTATGGGACCATACATTTGGCCAGTGGGCGGTAGGAAGTAAGCGCACTTTGCGCCCAAAAAAAGAAACTGAAGAAACAGTAGCCTGCAGTTTAAGTTGTGAGTTTGTACGGTTCATGTTATCCTATGTCTAGTTCAGATTTGAATTTCGTACTGTGAAGTGGGTGTGTAAGGGGTGTGTAGTGTAGCGCGCTCGGCAGTACCGTGGATAGTAGAGTAAGACTTACAAGAGTAGAAAGTGGAGAACTCTACTCTACTATCTGTGGTTCCACACACAGACTAAAGGTAAACACATGCTAAGTAAGCTACTGCCTTCAACCATACTATGAAAACATTGCCAAGAGCTGCATAGCTAAACTCCACCCACTTCAATTACTGCCACAATGAACTTGCCTGGTGGACATTAAATAATTTCTAGTTGCGAAAGCTAAATTTTATATGAGTGAAAACAACAGCATCACTTTATGGGGCAGGGATCCATTTCACAAACCAGTAGTGGAGGCACGGGTTTGAGAATGTATATGAGAATCTATTGTAATGTAGTCTAACTCGCTAGACCCTGCCTCTCCCAAGGGAAGGGATGTGCACACTGACTACATCGAGGTACATAGCGTGACAGGTTAGCTTTTTTCAGGATCTCTTTTTTCTTTTTGTTGTCCACAGGGTACAAGACCAGGCCAATGTGACGAAGCCGCCTCCCATGCCTTGCTGGACCACTTCGTGGAGGCAGGTGGAAACTTCATTGATACGGCTGATGTCTACCAGTTTGGACTGAGCGAGACCATCGTTGGGAAATGGCTGGTCAAGCGCCCAGAGCTACGTTCCAAAGTCATTCTAGCTACCAAAGTAGGTGGTCCAGTAAAACATGTACTACACTAGCAGACTTGATCTTAGACTTTGCTGATAGGAAGTCGTTCCCCCCCCCCCCCCAAAGGCTTTTGTTTGTGGTTGTTGCTCATATCAAAGTTGTCTTCTTTCCACAGACTTTGTTCTGTCCTGAGATTTGGCCCCTGACCTCTCCCTTCCCACCCCTTGCTGCAGGTTTGGGGTCCCATCGAGCAGGACGTGAACGCCCGGGGGCTCTCTCGTCACCACATCATTCAAGCTTGCGAGCAGAGCCTCAGACGTCTGCACACTGACTACATCGACCTCTATCAGGTATGTAGCGTGATGGGAATGACAGGTTAGCTTTTTTCAGGATCTCTTTTTTTAACTCTCTGTCAGCCATTGAGTATCAGCACATGGTTGTGAAAAAAATGGTGGACAATTGCATGGATAGTGAGTAGGTATGTAATATACCCCTAAAGAGAGAATTAGGTGGGCGTTGCGTTCAAGTATGGATATACCCAGCCTCGTTCCAAGTCTCCACTCCCAGCGTTTGTACCGCATGGGAATAAAAGCTGGGAGTGGACACTGGGAACAAGGCCTGTGTAGATGCTTTCTTGCGTCTTCTCAGAGAAGGATGTGGGCTTGTGCTAGCCTTGTTCCTTGTCTCCACTCCCAGTTTTTTTCCGCATGGAGTAAAACATGCGAAAAGAAAAAAATTGGGAGTGGAGACTAGCTAGGCTTATTATGCTATAGAGTACAGATTCCAATAGCCTCATACACCCCCCTAAAAGAGTGGCCTGGTAAGGCTGGTATCCATTGTGGCCTGCTAAGATTTCAAGGTCTTCCCACAAATTGATGTACACTTGAGACAGTGGTTGTACTGATAGCCCACAGGGATGTGAAAGAGACCAGAGTATTGATAGGGACACAGTAGGTCTTCTAGTATCATCAATCAGAGGACAAGCACTTTATGTACATTGGCCTGGGGATGAGGCTACATTGTATCATAAATGAATTGCACTTTCTAAGCTTTTTTTTCATGCTTCTTAATTATTCCAAAAAGAACTCTGTATTATTAATCTGGGATACTAATTTTATGGGGGATCAGAATGGTGCAACCTCCGGTTGCTCCTGATCTTGTTCTCTGACTGGAAGTCTTACAAGCTCCGTCTGCAGCTGTGTGTGCGTGGTCAATGGCATAAGCGCTACGGCAACAAGGAGCGCAATGCAATAAACAGGTATGCAACACATTAGGTGCATCAGGGTCTGTTTCCAAGGCTACCAAGCCACAGACAGGCTGCTCCTCTAGCCACCAGGGCATAAACAGCTGCTTTTCAATGGCAGCATTCACCTTTTATGCATATCGCTATTGTAGTGGTGGAGTGCAGCACTTAATGTGTGCAAGGGTGTGTACTCATTTACACTGCTGGTTCAGCTGTTGTTTCAGTAAAGCCACTCTCCTACTATGGCTTTCATTCCCACCCACTCACTGTCAGTAAAATGTGTAGCAGGAAAAATATGTTATTGCTACACCTTCGGAATGGAGTATGGAGATCCGATGAGCCATGGACAATAACAGCTGCATGCCGGAAGTAAAGACCTTTGTTGCATAGCACACATTGCAAACAGTTCGCACATGTCAGTTTTTTTCAGAAATACCCTGTCGAAAATTAGCCTATACTAGTGCCATTCTTTAGCGTCAATGCCAGAGAGTTTGGAGAGTGGAGTCACTCATCCCTTGAGATAACTCGATGCTAAGCTTGCGGTCTACGACATTACCATACTGATCATGAATTGAAACTTGAAGTGTGTGCATGCATGCTCTTAAATTAGCTTCTCTTCTCTCTGGTCCATCATTGTGAGACGACAAGAGCTTTACTTTTGTGAAGCATGTGAAGCTAAGCATACATGTTTATGACACAGACATTTAGTCTCAGCATACTTCCCATTCCATAGGAGCTGTGGACTAGATAGGTACAACATTCAACTCCTACCACTTTGAGATCACTGAACACAAACAATGCTTTAGCTGGCTCTCGCACCTCCAGACAAATATACCAGCACTGCCCAGTCTGGGCAGCTGTCTAGCTAGCAGCTCTGCTCCCCAAAATAACCCTCCCAGTGTGGTGCTAGCGATGCAGCGATAATGGCGAGATAGACAAAAGAACTCGTTGCAGATGTACATAGGCAGCCCGGTAACACACACTACAGCTAGCACAAGAAAAGCCATACAGATGTCAGCTGCAGTAGCGCCTATAGTCTGGGCATGCGAGTCATTCAGATGGAAAAAATCAAAACAAAAAACCTTGGGAGAGTAAAGAAACTCTGAAAATCAGAGCCCAGCTGGGGATTGAACCCAGGACCTTCTGGGTACAGACACCCACACATGAGTACACATGTTGAAAGTAAGAAAATCCAGTAATATCTATAGTCTGAAGAAAACCAGGGTTGTACCTGAACATGTACATGTACAATTGCCTTACAGACATACAAATCCCAGTCGCAAATATCTGTCCATATCACAGCTTGAATTCTACCGACACATACACGATCACTAGACCCACTGCTGGGACGACGGTACCCCCCTGGAAGAGACCTTGAGGGCATTGCACGACCTGGTGCAGAGTGGGAAGGTGCACTATGTGGGGGTGAGCAATGTGACGGGGTGGCAGTTCCAGAGGATCGTGGACTTGGGACGAGAAATGGGACTCAACCAGATCATTAGCAACCAGGTGAGGAGGTAGCATAGTCTCATTCCCAGGTTAGGTTTGGTTTCATTCCCAATCCCAGACCTCCCTGGGGGTGTAACTAATGAGTAATTTAATTATTTAAATTACGTTTCACCACATCCACCTCATTCCTAAAGTGCTCCAGCTGGATGGCTGGCATAATTGCCATTGGTGGGTTGTGAAGCGTATAATTTTGCTTAGCCCTTGAAAGGTGAACATATTCTTTATGCAGTACCTGTTGCACTGTATAGTTAGCCATCATGATTGTTATTGTCCCAAAGTGGAAAATTTATCCTGGCCTCATTCTCAGGCCTGCAGCAGATTCTTGCCTGCCACAGCACTCTTTGATGTGAAGTACAATAGTGTTTCATTCCCAGGCTCCACTCCCCAGTTCTAGTGCTAGCCTAATTGTTCCAGGCCCAGCTTTTATCACTGCAAATGATAAGCAGCCTGGGGAGTGGAGCTTGGGAACGAGGCTGTCTAGAACAGCAGCAGCTGTTTATGGCTTATTGAAAGCAACTGAACTGCTTTTGAGAAGCTATCTAGAACAACAGCTGACATCTGCAAAAAAAATATCCATCAGCTCAGTTGGTTCATTGAAAGCAGCTGCCGTTTCATAAAGAAAACATAAGCAAACGGGTCTCCCATGTGTATTATTGATAACCACAGTCTACAGAACTGGGCTTTCAGTACCTGTGTTGGCCTTGATAGTTTTGTATCACTTTGAATACACACACACACACACACACACATACACAAAGCTGGCTCCATTCCCACACAAAGGGACAGTTACCTTTTTTCATAGTGGCTACAAAGACAATACCCCACTGTCGATAGATAGCCTGCTGTGTACGCTCTCTTTTCATAGTTGCCTAGTCAGCTGTTTCGAATGTGGCCCACAGGATATAGCACCATCTAGCGTATTGTCACCTCCCTGAAAGCTGAGCGTTGTACGGAATAATCTGAGCCACTGTTGAATCAACACTGGACTTCCAGCGTTTTATTTAGGAAAATCCCCAAGGAGGGGGGGGGGGGACAAAAACAGATCGAAAGACATTTTTTGGGGGAGGGGGGGCATGTATACTGAGCAGTATTCAATTTTGAAGTGAAATTCCCAGGGGCACAAAGTTTTGACCCCCTCCCCTCCCCCAATGAAACCCTGACTTCCTTACTCAATGGTATGCAGTACCTGACAGGAATCCCCTCAAACATCCCCTTACTACACTCTGTTTTGGGTCTGTTTGGGGTGTTCAAAACAAAGCTGATCTTTGTGACCTCCTGGCACAAAGCAGTGTGGTTTGAACAGGAAACAGCCTCTTAAGAAATGGAATTTTAGCATGTAATTACTGAGTTGGCAACCTGGATTGCTCACGTAGTATCAGTGTGTGCCAATGTTTGCAATTGTTGATGTAATGGTCATTTTTTTATTATGGGTACCATACAAGCAGTATGATGTAATGCCGTATCCATAGTTGGCATGCTTAGCTGGCACGTAATAAAAAATGATTGGTGTGTTATTCCACCAATCAGTTATTAAAATTTTAATCTTGTTGTAATATCACCATGGAGACAGCACACTACTCTCCACAACTCATAGCTAGAAATCATTTTTTAAAGTGTAAGCCTGCTTTGATATCTAATACACTATGCATCCAATCCTGTAGTAGCCCAACCCTGAGTATAAGTCCATATGAGCCCCTGACTGTAAGCCCACCCTGATTATAAGCCCACCTGAGTATACACCCATCCCTGAGTATAAGCTTACACTGAATATAAATCTACCTCTGAGTATAAGCCCATTCTGAGTGTAAGCTCACCCCTGAGTATAAGCCCGCCCTAAGTACAATGTACACCATCCTGAGTATAAGCCCACTCCGAGTATAAGCCCACCCTGAGTATAAGCCCATCCCTGAGTATAAGCCCACTCCGAGTATAAGCCCACTCCGAGTATAAGCCCACTCCGAGTATAAGCCCACTCTGAGTATAAGCCCACCCTGAGTATAAGCCCACTCCGAGTATAAGCCCACCCTGCATATATAAGCTAGACTGGTATAAGCACCCTTTAGTATAAGCCTACCCCTGAGTATAAGGCCCGGTAAGTGACCACACCCCTCCACCTTTGCTCCCAGGCCCAGTACAGTCTGTTGTGCCGCTCCACTGAGTGGGAACTACTGGAAGTGTGCAAGAGGGAGGGCATTGCAATGTTGCCATGGAGCCCACTGAAAGGGTATGATGTCAGCAGTTATCAGCACACAATTTGTGGCTCACTCTCCCCTCCCTCTTTCCCTCCCTCCCCCTCTCCCTTCCCCCTCCCTCTCACCCTCTCCCCCTCTCCCTCCCTCCCTCCCTCCTTCCCTCCCTCCCACCATCCCACCCTCTCTCCCCCTCTCCCTCCCTCTCTCCCCCTCTCCCTCGCTCCCTCCCTCCTTCCCTCCCTCCCATCATCCCAGGGGTCTACTGACTGGCAAATTCAAGAGAGGGGAGGAGCATGACCCGTCCAGCTCTCGTCTGGCCTGGGTGGAGGCAGACAGGCAGTCTCGCACCAACCAGTCCCATCCCAGCCTCTCCCGGTACACAGACAACGAGCAATTCTGGACACTTCTGGACGCCATGAGCGAAATTGCAGCTGCGCATGGTAGGCATAGGGGGATGGAGAGAACAGTTGCACCTCCTCCGTATCTAGACAACACACACTGTTGCAGTGACAGAGAGTAACCTCACAACATTTTTTCCATGGCTGCGAAAAAAGTATTTTTCATAGCTGTGAAAAACTAGCCATGGAAGAAAAAAAACATTCTTGCCCCACAGCTTTGAGAAAGCTACGCAGGAAGGCCTGGGCACGGGGTTAGTAGAAAGGATGTTGATGTCGTTGCATAGCTGGTCATGTTTACAAACGCACATAGAGAAACTCTACGTGGCAAGTATCAGTGACTGTCTGTAACAAGGAAGACGTAATGCTATAAGGAAAGGGAGGGTGTAAATACCTGTGTGGGTGGTAGTCTAGAGGATGGATTGTTTTTCGTAGATCATCAAAACAGGTGACGTCATATTGTGATTTCAATGTCTTCCTAGAATGCAAGAATGATGAGTTCCGCATGTGAAGAATCTCCTGCCAATGGGACCAAAGAACTATTCAGAGGTTGTTGGCTTTGCACTGGTGCATGTCAGATTTCAATGGGGCCTGTGTGAAATGTGATATGTGGTGTGCACAAACTACTATAGCTTAATTTGATCCAGCGTCAAAGCATCATTTCCGGAACTTTAGCTCTTATTTGTTATTTGATTTATCATCTTGTGTGACCCCTTAGGATGGAAATTGGACCCTCCATATTGCTTTACTGACCTGAGTGACCCCCCTGGTCTTATACAAATTGAGAGGGATAACAGCTGTTAACCGGATATTTTCTCCCCCTGGAGCCACTGTCCTAGGGTATTTCCTCCCCCCACCGGAGGATGTGTCCTAGGATATTTCCTCCCCCTGCGGCACGCGAGACTATAGGCTAGCTCCACCCCTGCCTGGTAAACATATAAACATAAACAGCCTTACAAATGATTGTTCTATGCTAAGTGTATGCATGTAGATCTCTGTGAACTAGCTGTGCAGGGTGGAAAGTGGATTCATCATCCAGTCACCCACAATACTGAAAGCCCATGAAACAGTTACAAAACTACTGCAGTGGTGTGGCAATCCTGCTCATCATCCAGCACTCTGCTCATTTTCATCAGAGCTTGCACGCGCGTTGTACGACTGTGAAATATCATAGATACTATAAACCATTGTATCTGTGGTCTTGTGTACATGTATGAATCAGGGCTCACCGTCAACCAGAGTGGTCTAACCGAACTTGACCCCCAAACTCAAGCTACTCTTAGAATGTGGTTTCTGAGCTGCTAAAAAATTCAGAAGTTTGGTTATTTGTTCATAGGGCTACTATGCATGTTTTTTACACCATTTTTGTGCAGTTATTGCAATTTCTAGTACTTGATTTTGAAGTAGTCCACTATAGTTCCGACCCCTTCATTTGTCCTAGGATATTTCCTCCCCCCGGAGCCCCTGTTCCCCCCCAGGAGGATTTGTCCTAGGATATTTCCTCCCCCCGGAGCATTAATCCTAGGCCCCCTCGGAGCCCCTGTCCTAGGATATTTCCTCCCTCCGGAGCATTTGTCCTAGGATATTTCCTCCACCTGAAACATTTGTCTTGTAAATCACACACACATTCAGGTGCAACTGTGGCACAGGTAGCCATCGCCTGGTTGCTGCACCAACCCAGCGTCTCTTCAATTGTGATCGGAGCCACGAGTATCTCACAATTGGAGGAGAACATGCAGGCTGTGACGGTACAGCTGTCCAAAGAGGAGGTTGGTACAGCTGCAAGATAGGGGCATGGCTGTGAGATAAATGCTGGGCCGGGAAGAACTGGGAATGAGGCTAGCCTTTCTCCCTGGTTTTATCTCATCGCCATGGAGAGCACCACATGAGTGTATGCTGCTTCAAGGTCTTGCTATCATAATATAGATGTCCGTTGCTGACCCTAAGCCCGACCTAGACACCTAAAGACCACCAAAGAATTATCAAAAGAGCCAATTACCGTCAAATGCCTGGACTCCAGCTCTCAGCACTAGGATGTTGTACTGAATCCTGTGCTGAGTATCTGCACGTTGTCTAGGTGGTAACATTTCTCTTTGCCCAGCTGGACGTTCTGGAGGAGAGAAGCCGAGAGCCTCTTCCCTACCCATACGAAATGGTGTTCCGACTGCAGAAAGGCAGAGAGAGAGAAAAAACCTGATCCAGCCGGCCCCACGTGTTTGTGCCGTACTCAGTGTTTTGTTCACTTGTTAGTTTTTGTTGCTTTTTTATATGCCAGCCAATCACAGTATATTATGTCATGTCAGAGCCAGTCACTACAAACATCATATTCTACACTCTCTAGTGAATTAGAAGTTTATAGAGTTTAATTCATCTTTTTGTTAATTACCCATTGACTGAAGAGTTGTCGAAGGAAGATTTCTGCCGATTACCGTCAAATATCTGGACTCCACCACCTCTCAACACTGTAACTGCCATGTTGTCTATGCGGTAATGTTTCTTTGTCCATCTTGAAGTCTGCTGCTAGGAATTACATGGCGTTTTAGGTGTACGTCACTACAAATAGCCTGCATGTACCACTAGTATCTCTAATGGTCCTTTAATGTAACAGACTTTAGTGTTGTTTTAGTATGGCATCATATAATTTAGTTTTAGTTTTAGTTAAAACTCTATTTAGAGTGCAAAATTAAGTTTAGTTATAGTTAACTAAAATGTCTAAGCTATTACTAAAATACCTTTTAGTTTCAGTTAACAAAATGGTACATTTTGGGGACAAAATTTTAGTTTGGTTATAGTTTATTCCTCAGGGGAAACTTTCAGTTTTAGTATGCTAATTAAATGTTTTGACCTCTACTAAATTTGTTTTAACTAATACTTTTGATTCTAAAACAAAATTAAATACTGCAGAGTGGAGACTGGGAATGAAACTCGATCTATTTTCCATACCCCATGATTGCATACTCCAGTCCCATTTCCCACTCCACAGCTTAAGTATAAACGATTGCACATGCATAGTGTCATTTTTATACATGCTACAGAGTGGAGAATGGGAATGAAACTCTCCTATATATTTTCCATACCTTAATTATGATTGCATACTCAAGTCCCATTTCCCACTCCACATAAACATTGATTTCACATGTACAGCGCAACATGCTGCAGAGTGGAGACTGGGAATGAAACTATCTCCTATTTTCCATACCCCATGGTTGCATACTCCATGCCAGTCCCATTTCCCATGAATGCATACCAGCTTATTCCCCATGAGTGCACAATAATAGAATCAACCAGTGCAGGCTATGTATGTACACAGCAGATGATAAATATGACCAGATTGAGAAAAATTCCTTACAGAAATCCAGAATAACATAGGCCTGAGATCAGAATCTGCCATCTTTGTGAGTTTTTGTGCCAGGAAAAAAAAAAAGTTAGTAGGTGAGCAACAAATCAAAATAGAATATTAGTTAATTTTTACATTGCTGATCAAAATCAATTTAAGTATTAAGTTGCACGGGAGAGGTGAAGCAGTCTCTGTACATGTTTATACAGCAGTGATACAGTGATGAAAGATGGAGGAGCTATCACGAGAGGTGGAAGGAGTGTCTCCCCTCCTGGAGAGCAAAGTACAGCTTCTCTCTCATGGCTTCCACAGAGGAATAGTCCGGCAACTTGAGGTAGTTGACGCAGGTCATCACAGAGGGCAGAAAGTCGTTGGGGTTCTGGGGCGACTCTACCGTCTTGCGGACAACGGTCAGCGGAGGATTCAAGGCCTTGAAGCCTGAGTGGGAGAGAGAATCGGTTCTAGAAGGGGCCGCACCAGACACCCGTTTCTGGCTACACATCTCAGCTACCCTTCATTGCCTATTAATGTCAGTGGGTTTGTAATCAATGCAGCGGAAATCCCCTATAATTAGGACTCCTTGAGACAAAGGCATCATGCTAATAAGACATAACCAACTGTATAATTATAAGGTGCACTATCTGACACTCGAAATAAGGACACCCTGACAGTAATCAGAACACTGGAGCCAAAGGTGAAGGGGTCTCCCCATCATCGATTATTATTCACTCACACCAAAAAATACCTGACCTCTAGGCCACTACGTACACAGTGAAATCTTTAGTATAGTGTGGCAATACACTGAGGAGATGAAAAGTGGCTGAAAACTTGCCCAAAATGTCAAAGAATTGTTGATGTGAGCAATTATAAGTGATATACCCAGGTCTCTATAGTTTCACTGTATGCTGAGGTACATGACCTCACCTCCTACAGGTAGCCTTGGGCTTCCAGTAACGAACTGGACGAACTGCCGTTGTTCGGCCGTGTCGTACGTGCTGAGAACTTCAAACAGGAATTGGACTGCTCGGCTGTCATGGGAGTATCCATGGTCTGGGCGGCAACACTCCATTAGTTCTGGATGAGTGTGTGTGTGTGTGTGGGGGGGGGGGGGGGGGTTCCCAACAAAGACCATCAGATGTCTGCTAGCCAATTATCACCTTCCAATGAACACTGCTTATCTAGCAGACCAGCTACTTAAAAAAGAATCAGTGCCTTTGATCCCAAAATTTCCCAGCTCCACCATTTGTAGCTACTGACCACAAAGGATTTGAGCTTGCATAACTAATTTTGGGCAAGGGGTGAACATTGAGATCATGAGATGTAGACCAGCTACTTATATTGCCTTTGATCCTGGCTCCACCCACCTATCTGTAGCTCCTGACAACAAATCAACACCCCTACATTTCTCCCCATATTTGAGCACACACTTTACAACAATTTAAGGCAGCTATTAGCACCAGGCATCCTCCTTCATAACACAGGTGGCGAAACAATGGGCCTTTCATTCCAGCCATGCCAGAGGAGTACATTAACAGGTGTGCTCACAAGGACCTTTTGGTGTCTATTTCAACCATTTGTATCATATTTCATAGTAATTATCACTCATTTGTACTGCTCATATAATGGGTTTGGAGAATGATACCCCTAAAGGAATGCTTTTTGAGGTGAGATATGTCTACCCTACCTACCCTTGATATCCCACTTCTGGTGGTGAGCTCCACAGAGCAGCAAGTCCATCTAAGGAGGGAGAAAGAAAGAGGGAGGGAGAGAGGGGAGAAAGGAGGGGGAGAGGGGGAGGAAAGGTGGAAGAGAGGGGAGAAGGGAGGAAGAGAGACATGCTAAAAGTTAAAACATCCACAGGTCATCTCAAACTCAAGACCAATCCCATTCCCAATATCCCATCTATTCATTCCCAAATCCAGGGATGAGGGTCTGGAACAGGGGATTCTAATAGTACACCCACTCCTTACTAAAACACGACACCCTTTCCTAAATGGCAGCCTATTGTGACGTATGTAAACAATGCTGCAACATTTCAGGCAGTCATTAATAGCAGGCACCAGGGCTCTGACTGTAGCCCAACCCGTATACAGTACACATACCACATGAGGCCCACCCAGTACTTATGGGGTAGTCCACACTGCCCTATACAGTGGACAGACAGACATTCTGCACTTTCCCAAGTTCAAATTACAAAGGCATTCATGGTTGTGTTCGCAAACAGCCAAGGTCACACCGGGTGCAATAGCTTCTCTTTCAGTTGTGAGTACTTATGAATATAACAGTCCCTGCTATAGTTTACAGTTTGGTAAATGCAGGGGGGGGGGAAATTAGGCAAGGGGGGAGGGATGCATAAACACACACACCATCTCTGACGTTACAAAGGTGAATTATTGACAGTTAGAGGCACAAGTACACTAACACAGTAACCTTTCATTTACTCAAACCACTATAGCCCAAAAGTCAAGGCTCACAATTCACTGCACAGTACCTGCCAAGTTAACATTATTATACGGTATAGCAGGATTATTTAGTGGGCGAATATTTATAGCGGGATTATTTCATTGTTCAGTCGTTATTCGAGAACGTACTATTCGTGAATTTTTAATAATCATGCATGCGTGCATAGCGTCAGTTGTACGATGAAAATTTTTTCAGATTTGAGGGTAAATATAGGTCATTCGTGAAAACTTTCTCCCTCGAAATAAACCCACTATACGGTAGTATTTGGTGACTAGGGACAACACACTGTAGGAAATGCAATAACCTCATTAAAATAGCTAGATTTTTAGCTTTTCCCATCACATGTAAGCTGTTCCTGTAGCTCACAGAGCCACTACTGGCTGCTATACTATAGGAGATCTCTGGAGTACCTCAGAGGGGTAGAACACCAGAAGGCTGGAGACGGGAAACACGCTGTTGAATCCATCCTTGAAGGCCTCCATCTGGCGACGAACGCCACGGATCAGGGTCCAGTCCACTACCAACTGGAATGGAATGGAAACCAAATTCACCCATGCAACGGGGATAGAATGGAATGGACAAACAATGTAGGTTACCAGGTGAAACTGGATGGGAGGCACACAGTTATCTAGTGTACTGCAGCTGTTATAAAAACCGGAGAATGGAATCTGGGAATGCGGCCATTAAGTACTATGCATGCATGCCTGCACACAGGTTCCCATTTTCAATAATTAGTGAGCAGCATATATACAACAAAAAAAACATCTTGGAGGCACACCCTGCATTTCACATCAACGTACGTCACCAGCCCCCAAGTCCCAAGGGACAGAAAACAGCTGTGCCCTCATCTCCCAGACACAAAAATTGCATGAATTTTCCACCATGCAGAATATCCAGGGACATTACCTCGATGCCATGCATACCTTCAGATATTCATCCAGGTTGTGAATGCTCACAGAGATGTCCTTGCCTCCAGGCTGCAGTGAGAGACACAACAACACATCAAGCACAGCCAGACTTATTCACGACTGGTTGGGAGACTGAAATGTTTGGGTTATGAGCTGGAGTTCTCAAAAATATTAGCCAGATTATGGGTGTACACTATGTATTCAGTGATTATCAGAAACTGGTATGGGGACCACTTGAGGTAATCGTCTAAAGGCTGAAAAAGCTATGGTCTATCCGGGCACAGCTCAGAGTGGAATGTAACTATTGTCGTACTAAGCATTCCTACAGTACAGTGAACAAGTTATTGAGGAGCCCATGAGCACCTGAGAGATGAATACAAAAACTGTGAAAATTTCTTCTAAGGGCATTTTCACAAAAATTTGGACCTTAAATTAAAATTTCCCACTATACGGCATATAAGGCATGGGTGCAAGAAGCTATGAAAAAGTGGTCCAGCCATAGAGGCTGCAAAGCAGGTGATCAAAATTCTACATGCGGAAATTTGTTTTTATCAGTAGTCAGGAAGCGATCTCTTGCTGCATTGCTGTGTAGGTGTCTAGCACACTCCTCAAAGAGCAAGTCACTAAGCTGTATGTGCAGCCACCCACTTTTAGGTCAATGTCGGGGTAGCCAGGCAGTGTGAAGTCCAGGTCCAGGTCCTCAATGGAGCCACCTCCTTCCAGGGTAAGGGACTCCACCCCCACAGCCAGGGCCTTGCCAGTCTGGGGAAGGGGAGGGGAAGGAGGGAGAGGGGGAGGGAGGGAAGGAGGGAGAGGGGGAGGGAGGGAGGGAGGGAGGGGGAGAGAGGAAGAAAGGGAAGAAGGATAAGTTATTTCAGATCTCCAGTTTCATAGCTACACTATGTACATGCGGGTGTATATGACATCACTTGGTAGTGGTTTCCTAGCAACAGGCCATTAAAGGGTCACTATCTCAGGCTTAGATTTCTGATGTTTGACTGTGCTGTAACTCTATGCAGTGTGAAACACATGACATCCACTGTATTGGCTTGCCAACTCTGGTTTCAACTAATGACTTAACAATTAAGTGGGTATGGGAAGCGGTAGCCCACACAGAGATGCATGCTCACGTAAGGCAATCCAGGCCACCCCCCTCTAACCAATTCCACGCTTCCACATGCACACACATGCATCCCATTTTCCATTCCAGGCGAATGCCAACATACCACAGATAAACACACCAACACTGGGAATACCATAAACTTCCAGACACAAACACACCCACCCAACACACAGGACTACCATCCCCTTCTTTGAGCATCAACTCAGCCATTGTCACTCAATAACCACATGTGACCAGATTTGTACAAACCCAGCACTTTCTGCAATTTTGGATACCCATACTTCAAAGACCACATCTCTTGAATGCTATGCACTATCGAAAATGAAACATGGGTGTTTATACAGGAGGTGTTGCTATAGCAATAACCCAGAAACGAAGCCTTTCAGCCACACCACAAGAAGCTGAGTTTGCAAAAATTTCGGACACCGTAGAAATGGTGAGAACGGCAGACTTCTAGTGTGGGAGTCCTTTATAGTACTTGTACTATACCAAGAATCATTCGTGTCTCGCTAATGATTGTTGAGATATGATAGCTTGAAAAGTGGCAAAAATAAAATATCATAGGCTTTTGCAAATCTGGTCACATATACCATACAACACTACTGTACTCAGCTATGCAGTAAATATATTACACATCTGACTTACCAGTAAGGGATCGCTCTCCAGGGCATGTTTCTTCACGGCTACGGAAGCCAGCTGGGCAAAAGACCTTGCCACCATTGGATCCACATGCTGAAAGACAGTTGGCATTACATCATTGCTTGCATAGACTCACTGTGGTAAAGGATTGGGGGTTACATCATATCATATATACCCACCTGGAGGTCCTGTGCAATGAAGGTGCTCTCTGATCCCAGCATCCACTTGTAGAAAGCCTCACTAAATGGAAAGTCAAGCTAAGTGTGGAGAGCAGACAGAAAGAACCACAATAATAATATGTCTGAAAGAAACCTTCACAAATACATGCACAGCTAAAGTACCGTAATTATAGTGCCAGGAAAATGTTTTGGCCGGTGTTTGCATTTATAGCATCAATTGAAAACAGTCCTAGGCCAGACTTCCACTTTTCCACAGTGGACAGCGTTCAAACTTGCAGGGATTAAACCACTAGGTACTAGCTACTTGCTCCTGTAAATTTCAGCCCACAGGTTGGCTTTACTTTTCAGAATGAAAGCACCAATTAGAACAAAAATTAGCTTTGAGTGGAAGTGGCACTTAAATTAGGGTGGTGCTATAATTAGAACAATACAGGAATAAGGACACCACCGTGCCCTGTAATTCCTTGAATAAGAAGGACACTGTAGTCTGTGTAGTCGTAAGAACAACGACAGTAGGTATCTCTCAAGTAAATTTTTAGCAAGAAGCACATTCTGAGAGGATAGGAATGGTCTACCTACTGCACTAAGCCGCATTGACAGGGGCTCACCATCCTGGAGTCCATCACAGCCTTTGCCATGAACTTGCCCAAGAACCTGAACTTGGAGCAGACCTCTTCCACCTGGCTGAACCTCGTGCGGGGGCCCAGGGGGGTCGGAAACAGACCCACGGGGCTCTGGATGTACTGGGGGGTGCTTGCACCTGGGGAAGAGAGGAGAAGAGGGAGTAGGTATGCACCAACTCTCATACACCCTCTATCAAGTTAGCTATACCTGGTGAAGCCCCTGGTAATGGGCAGGGGTCTCCCCTCCACAGACCCAGGTCTGCTCGCTGTAGTTCTCGGGAGACCAGGGCATAGAACTCCAGCGTCGGACCAAGACCAGTACCAACCTACAAGAAGGCAACAGCAATGGACTTCATAACTATTTCAAAAGTAATAACTTGTAGTGGCAATGAAGTTATGGAGGATAAACACAAACTGCCTGGGAAAGATGACACCACCAGCAGCTATAGCTGCCAACTGCTGACCTCGTCCTCGTAGTGAATCTCCAGCAGAGCTCTGTTACTGGCGAAGTCGTTCATGACCTTCTCGGCCTGCTCCAGAAGGCTGGCCCGGGACACACACTGCTTCTTCTTGTCGAAGCGAGGGGTCACTGTCTGGGAGGACTCACCGGAAGAGAATTCAGGTTGCTGCTCCTGTGGTTGTGTGTGTGTGTGTGTGTGTGTGTGTGTGTGCACATGTGGGGTAGATAGGCAGTCACATGAACAAATTATTCACACTAGGGTAACCAAGCATATGAAAACTAGAGTTAGAATCGGTCCTAATGGTTAGTGCTACTAGCACTACTAAGCTTGAAGGGCTCCAGTACATGTAGCTTAGCATAAGAAGGTCCTGGATTCAATCCCCCAATTTGTAATCTCTCAATAATTCTCCATGTCGATGAATTTGCATACCGGTACATACACCACCTTCCACTGTAAGAGTTGAGTTGGCTGTAAAGACGCCCTCCCCAAAATCCTACAGCTCAAAACAACCTTAAAAAGGGGCGTATATGTAGCATACTGTGTACCCAATGTATGCACATCAAGAGAAACCAAGAACACATTAGCAGACTAGAGTCCCCTGCAGAATGTTTCCACTTGAACCCAGCCCCTTCCCAACCCCCCACCACCCCTCCCCTCCTCCATCCCTCTTCCCTCCAGCTCCACTGTAAACAGTTCACAAACATCAGTCTCACAGCAATGTATGCACCAAACCAAAACACATTAGCAGACTAGAGTCCCCTGCAGAATGTTTCCACTTGAACCTAGCCCCCTTCCCAACCCCCCACCACCCCTCCCCCTCCCCTCCTCCAACCCTCTTCCCCCTAGCTCCACTGTAAACAATTCGCCAACATCACAGCCCTCGTAGACCAACAAATAAACACTCAATGAATCTGGTAACGGTTCTCCTTTGGAAACCCATAGGCCAGTAAAGACATTCACCACAGTTACGTGTGCCTTGATCAGATATTCATAAGCGTGTTTAGTCCTCGGTGAATTGAGCTCCCAGTTTTGCTGCATGCAGTCCATTGTGTATGCATGGGCTGGGGTAGTAGAGGAGCCCTCAGCACTAACAGTGGGAGTGCAGGCTGTTTGGAACAGCAGAAAGCCATGAATAGCCAGGGTAGTGTGGGGCTGTGTTCTCTCGTGACCTGCTTACAGAGGTAGCTACTGAGGCTAGGGTACTGGGACTAACTTACAGCGTTGCACTCACTGGCATGCGGTACTCACTTGTAGTCTTGCGATGGCTCTGTCTCTGTCAAACGTGGTGAGGTAAAAGAGCATTTGCCGACACTCAAAGGGGAAGAGGAAGGCACTGCAGTGAGACAACGGAAGATACGAGAGTGGTGAGACCATCTACTGAGCTAACCCAGCCCCTTCCCCATGCCTGGATCACCTACACAGCTAAAGATATGTACCGTATAAGTGAGACTAAAATTCTGGGGTTACATATATTAGAAGGCTAAGGTTGTGGCTGTGCTCACCAGCTCTTGGCAAGGTCTCTCAGCCATGGTGGGAAGTTTCCAGTCATCACGTTCAGGGGATCTGGAAGGAGCACGCACAGGACAATAGGACTCATGAGATTGAAACAAAGTGCATTATCTCTCTAGGCCATTCATTGAAGGGTACTGTGCTCTTCTTGAAGGCCAGTGTACCCTTCTGCAAGCCCCCACACGGGCGTGTTTAATGTCAAGTTTTGTCTGTACGTCAGTATAGTCTGTCGCATACTGCAAATGGTTTGCACCCAGGTGCTATACCCAAAGAGCTATAGGTGTGTACATTGTCATGCTGCCTACATTCTGTGTATTACAACCTACACTCATACATGCTATTAAGGTAAACGCCAATGAGGTACACGCTAATAAGGTGTTTATAGCTTCTCATGTACTATCAACCTAAGCTGTATTCCAATGATGCCGCAGCTTAAAGGTTCAAAGATTGATCGCTAACACCCACAAGGTCCCCAAGAGCGGGAATGCCACCACATCCCCCCGGTTACCTCAGTCACACTCGCCCCACAATGCTCTGCATTCTTTCACCTAGTATATTAGGGATAGTGATATTAAAAAACAGATACCTGTACTCACCCTGCACCTGTCTGGTAGCCTTAGCAGTCAGCTTGCTGTTGATGAACTCAGACAGAGGGATTATGGGATTGCCCGCCAGGCCCTACAGGGGAAACAATATCTCCAGTATAGACCGACCGACTGACCGACGTAGTGTCTTGCTCACCTGGTACAAGTCGGTCCAGTTACAATTTAGGGCATATAACACCTTCAGTAGCTTGATGACAGGCAGGGATGGATCATCGGGAGCTGGAAGATACATAGATGTACGCGTATACATGTATGTATGAGGGAAGGAAGGTGGTAAAGTGATGAAAGCAACGTTATGTATATTAGGGTTTAGGCTAATTACCTCCTCCCACTTTTGCCCTCTTTTTTTTATTGGTCTAGTACTGATGCATTGAGAACTACATCTAGTGATGCTCAGGCAGCACCATATATGGCATACAGAGTCCTACAGATAGGAGAGCACTCCGGTTACGTAAACATATAAAAAAATAGGCGTGGTCATGGTAATGAATCTTATTATATGAAGTGCAACGAATGGCCAATAATATTCGCTATTCTTGCGATGTTTTATGGCCTGATAAGCATATTTGTCGGGAAGTAACTAAACTAATGACTAAGTGTAACCTACCGAAGTTCAGCACTGAAAACCACACATGCACAAGCATACACACATGCACATACCCACACATACACACACAGTCTTCAGATCTTTTGCTTACCGAGTTCTGTACTGGTACATTGTTGCAGAGCTTGGTGAAGCGGGCAGAGCCTCACTGTAGGGATGGATTAGCAAGATATCTGTAGTGTCTGCCATAAATCTGAGCAGTGAGCACTCTCATAGAGGGTCAATAGTACAACAGCTCAGGTACTTCTCTCTACTACCCACACCACACACACACACACACACACACACAGACACACACACACACACATACACAGACACACACACACACATACACAGACACACAAAGATACACACACACACACACAGACACACACACAGCACACACATACAGACACACACACAGACAGACACACACATACACACACACACCTTTCTCCTTCTCTTTGGGTGTTACTGGCTTCTCTTGAGAACTTGGGGTGATGGTACTAGCATGAGGGGTGGCCATGTAAGGGGCTTGAGGGACGACAGTGCGAGTGCGAGGGACTGGAGGCGTGATGGTGGGGATGTGATGGGCGGGTTTCTCTCGGCTAGAGGAGCGGGTAACCCTGGGAGGCAGTCCGATGGGGACACTCACCATCTTTGAAGATACTGGAGGTGAAGGACGAAAAAAATCTGAATACAGAAACGACTGGTTATAGGATATTATGCACCTAGCTAGTATGTATAGTAAGTTGGTTATCTTGCAACTATCATGAATTATAGTGATCACACTAGAAATATAACCTATGCCGAAATGCAGGGGTAGTCTGTGAATGACTTGTGAAGAGACCTGAGATAGTTGCGTCGTGGCATGTTTTTATCCATGAAAAGTGTCGCAAACAAGCTCATAAAAAAGCCATGACACAACTTTTTGTGGGTCATACAAGAGCGGATAATTGTACTATCCACTCTTGGTCACAGGCTACCAGCTAGAGGATCTTACCTCCTCTCTTTCTAGCAGAGCCGCCTGTACCCCACGACCCCTTACGGAAGCCAGAAAGATTTTCAGAGAGGGACGTGGCAGGGAGGGAGGCAGACAATCCCTTACTTGTCCCCACCCCTTTGCTTAGGTCAGCACCATTGGAGGAAATTGCTCTGTAGCTGCAAAAGTAAGAGAAAGTGAAAAGTTATTTCTAGAGGTCCACCAGATCATGACCAGGAACAATTTCCACTTCTCTAAACAGGACAAGCTGTGAGTAACGGCAGTGAAAGGCGTATATGGCAGTCTCGGGTAGAAAACAAACATTATTTGTCGCGTATTTGGATTGCATCACTGTGTTTAAAGCGCTGTATCTCTGAATTTCTGTTAAGGGCGGGGCTCATACGCACTGCATAGAAGCCTCACATATTGACGTTACTATGTAGCTTGTATGAACCTGTTCAGAGATACCATGCTTTGAACATGATCAAAATACACAGTAGAATAATGTTCGTTTTCTACCCAAGACTGACACATATTTCAAACGCCTACCATTTCAAAAGGGCCCACGGGTGCTATCACAATAAACACCAGGGTTTCATATGGAGCAGGGGACACCCTCACAGGGGGGGGGGGGTGGTGCCCTGAAATTTCCCCCTAGGGGGTAATCCCCACTGTATGAAACCCTGAACACAACTAGCAAAATACATGTAGCTATCTCATCATCAGGAGGAAAGATTCAATTGCTGTCACTCACTGGATGGTATGGGAGCGGATCCATATCTCTGGCCTCCCGAGGGGCAGAGCCTCTTCCTCCCCATCGTAGCCGCTTCCCTGGGGTGGAGGAGGGTAAGTCATGTACTGCCTGCAGCAATAGCCCACCCCTGAGTGCTCAAGAGGAGGCCAATACCCAATATGGTACACATACGTTAGGTCCAAGAACCTGGTATCCACTGATGTTATGTGCTAATTTTGGCAAATACACCTTAACTTATTTATAAGACGTTTGATTGCTCTTACCACGGCATACTGCTTTATGGCTTGGAAGATGGTCAGGTGGTAGGGCAGGACGTGGTCGTTGATCACAAACTCTAAATAGTGCCTATAGCGGAGAGAACGTTAGCAATATATGAGACAACAGACTGCAGTGGAAGGCCCAAGTTACCATATTATATCTGACAATGAAGTGACTCAAATTAAAGGAACATACCCACAGCAGGGTTTCCTATAGGATTTTATGTTGGGAGGGGGGGGGAACAGTGATCCATGCATACTTTGAAGCATGAATCACTAGGGGGATCTGGGAGCATGTCCCCCCCCCCCCCAAGAAAATTTTTGATTTTTACCCATTCTTTGTGCTTGATTCTAATGCCATTTTGGAGTCAAATTTATGGTCCTCGAAATTCTGCTGGCTACCCCCTTTGAAGATATTTGGTAGAGAGAAAATAGACGTATTGGCTTATATGTAGTATTTGTACACATCCCTGTATAATCGCTCGGTGCATGGGCTACTCTGAGAAGGAAAATGCATTGAGGGGTTATCTTACTTGTCAGAGCTCAGTACTGGCTGCAATTGAACCTGTAGGTGGACAACCAAAACACCAGTCACCAATACACTCCAACAACTTAGTTATAAGTGTCTTCGCATAGGGGACAATCTGACTATGGGATTACTATGTAGGAGACAAATAGTATAAGGTATATAGAAAAAAAGAGTGAGGGGAAGAACCTACCACTGTATCTTCTACTTCACTGTCCTCTGACCTGGAGATACATTGGGCATGAGGGAGACAATTATGAAATGACCAGAGGTTCACTAACAGTCCTTTATGGCTACTCATCTCAGAGACTTACATGTCGAGATCCTCGAATCTCTTAGCCTAAACAAAAAGGATGAAAGGAAGATGACTACAAAAGATGTGCAATCAGTGTGCACCAAATAAAGTTACCAGTCCTACGTACCTGGTCTGGTCTCCCAAAGCCTCTGACTACCATGTATTTCTCAAGCGTCTGCAAGGGAAGGAGCGAGACAGGTAGAGCACAAGCAGAAACAGCCATGTCATATCAGCACATAAACTCAAGTTCTATGTACATGCATAAAGAGCCTACCCTATACCGACCCATTCCCATTTGGAGCTATCTGGTACAGTCTACAATACACTACCTGCACGGTGGCTAGAGGGTCTATCCTCAGTGGACCTCCCTTCCACTGGTTGGTCTGACCGGCAGAGGGATGGCGCTCCAGCAAGCACTGGGAGAAGAGAGGGGAAGGAATTGAGACATCAATAATTATAATACTAGTAAGATGCTGGTAATCATCGAGGGGCATGCCTGATCGAGCGTGATGCGTCCACTCAAATGAATGATGCACATTCAGGACTAAAACCTTACCCATGCAAGTGATGATGTACATGGTTGTAGGCATGAGGAAATTATACCAGCATAATTTTGAGCAGAATAGGTACAAGATTGCTTAAGGAGTTGAAGGGGTCGAAAGTATAGTGGACTAATCCAAAATCAAGTACTAGACCATAAAGCATACGGTTTATAGTATCTCTGATATTTTACAGGTGTAAAATATCAGTACCCTAGCTGTGATAGTATCTTCTGCTGTCCTCTCTTCTTTCTTGCTGTCAGGAGCTATATTATCTATGGTTAGCCATCAAGGTTAGCACGATCGAAGTCAAGTGCTAGTGCAAGTAAACTTGAATACGCACGTGAGCTCAACATGTGAACTGTTGTCGGATATTTGGAGCATAAGTGCATATGCGGTATGGTGGACGTACAGACGTACTACGCACAATAAAATTGTTCCACTATACACGTCAGTGTGGGGCTCGCTCAGGCTCGCCCCAATTATGTGACCAGCTTTGTGAATCATTCAACTGGTTGATGAGATATATGATGGTCATAAATTATTGTACACTAAAGAGCCAGATTTTCACAAAGTGACTGTGCTAATGTGCTGTACATGTACCTTGATCTGATGAGTGTTGAAGAACCTCAGCGCCTGAGAGCCCCTGCAGAAATAAAAGTAATGTACTAGTACTGGTACTCAAGACTTTCTGTAACACTCAATGTGCATAAGGGACTAGGCTAAGAACGGATAAGCATATTATGCCAAATGTCCACACTCACCTTCTCCCTGGCAGGTCGTGTACCTTGACTGGAAACTGCTCCATTTGGTTGACACAGCCATGCAGCAGCTGGAGGAGGGGCACCAGCCCCACGGAGAGGGGAGGGGTCTGAGAAAGAGAAGCAATCACTCCAGCTAAAATCATGGTAAGGAGCTCAATACAGATTGTTCCATCGGCCCATAGTGGCTACAGTTCTACTGGAAGTCCTACTTACCCAAGTGGCTAGGGAGGAGTCCTGGGCCTGTAATGGGGCAGAGAGAAGTAGCGATTAGGGAGGAGTGACTGACCACCTCTGCATACACATACATACATACATACATACACACACACACACACACACACATATATACATAGAAGCATCTCCTCCATTCCTTCAAGCAGCCTACTCACTCACCGGTAGACCCATAAAGACGTGCAAAAACTGCCTTAGTCTCGTATTCAAAGGCACTGTACACTCAGGGCTGTCCACAGTCAGAAAGCTGGAGACAAGTGGGAGAAGCATAAGAGTAGGTATCATTCTTACCCAGTGCTGCAATCTGCCATGTACCTCATGAGTTTTTTGTGTAGCTTGCAGTGCATCAACTCAAATGCTGAGACGTTAGAAGTGGGATCTGTCAAGATTGCACAAATTGCCTGGGCAAGTAAACAAAGAGAGAGGTACCAACTCACTAGCTAAGTAATATTTTTTCCCAGGGTTCGGTCCACACTGGTTGACAGTGATCATGGTTTTTTGTTTTGTTTTTCCACAGCTGCAAATAGCTATCAAGGGAGGCCACCACACATACAGCATTATTAATGTACAGAGAAGTAATTTTAGCCAAAATAAGTATTGGACACTCTAATTCTTGACCTAGGCAAAACCCAGAGTTCCTACAATTGTAAACCAGCTCTTTAGCTTGGCAGCCCTATTGACTTCCCCCTCCCCCTCCCACTCACACTGAGGGCCGGGAGACAGGAGGAGGACTTGTAGTCCAGCTGCTCCGTGGACTCGCTCAGTCTCTTTACCACGTCCAGCGCCGGATTCTTCTCTGCGGAAGTCCACCACCGATCCATGAACTCACTCGACTGTTTTTGAATCCACTGCTGAATACGCTCTTTGGCCGTCAGTTGCTCTGAGCCACTAGTGCCTCCTCGGCTCGAAGGTCTGCTACTACTCCCGCTGCCAATACCAGTTCCAAGGGATTGAGAGCGACCGGGCATGGTGGGGTTGGGGGGACGACCCTCTGGGGGTGTGGCTTGCTGGGAGGTTGGGGGTAGGGGCGTGGCCTGACTGTGCCCCGCTTCTTCCTCACTGCGGCTACGAGAGAGGGTCTTGCGAAAGTGTCTCCTACCCTTGCGGAAGATGTCAGAGAGCCTCCTGGGTAGGGCGGTAGGAGTGCAGAGTGCTAGCCATAAAATTTGGATCTTATCCAAGGCAAGTTAATTCCATTAGCGTACTTTGTAAGGTGGCTGCGATTGGTATTGGAACCTTTTTGGGCATCAATTTGCACTAACTGTATTGATTCAACCACAGAATTTCATCTAACGTATTGACCACTGCAAGCTAGTGCTCCCAAACTGCTTGCCCTCATCACTGAAACAGACCGGGCATGTGCTGCGGTGACCTCCAGAATGGAGGCGGAACAGGCTGCATCAGGGTGACACACTTCTGCCCTGTAATTCTCATGAAGGCTCACTCCCACAACATCTGCTAGTTATACATGAGTACTCTCAAGAAAAGCGTACATCTTACCACCATTCTACATTTGGCCTAACGCATACGAAAAAAAGACTTTAAAAATGTCATAAATGCCAAAAAAACAACTAAACATGAGAGTCTACCAGAGAGTCATTTACTGAACTGCGTAGTGTCATTCATAGCTAGCTAGACAATATCTGTACACTTTTCACTCACTTGCGAGTTGAGGTGGGGGTCTGTCCTAAGTCAGTGGCACTGGTTGGAGGCGGGGCAGGAGGTGTGCCCACATCCTGTTTGGGTGGGGACAGCACCTTTAAGGGGATATCCCTGAGACTCTTCATATGGTGCATGACCCCCTCGCGATGGAAGTACACCGAGAAGATGTCGGGCAGCTTCTGCATGAGGATGTGAGCCATCTGCAAGGCCCCCACTACCGTCCTGTAGTCCTGGGACTTCAGCATGGTGGCAATGTGGCTGTAGGGGTAGGCAGTGGTATATTAAGTGCACATGAGCGTTTATTCAAGGTCATAGGCACTGCACCCTCTGTATGTGATTAAAATGCCATTAGGGATTTCAGGCAAATACTCCTTATTTCATGCCTAATAATATATGTAGGCATGGATGGTTCCTTTTTAAGTTTGGATGCTGGATGGAGTAGATACTACCTCACAGACTTATACACATTTTATATGGGTTCATATGGGAGATTTGGTCTCTGAAGGCGCCTCCAGTGTAAACCTCTCGTATGGGCTAACATAAAATGTGCATAATTTGGTGAGGTCATATTTAATGTCCAATTTGTCCTTCATGCCTGGTGGACATGAATACGAGGAGCATCGTTGCCATAGCAATGGAAATCACTCTGCAGCCCAATGGAACATTTATCGGAAAGATTCAAATTCCTTCATCCAGTCACAAAGGCATTCGATTGGCTTGTATAATATTCCCTCACCTTGACACAGAAATGTCCTTCAGCACATCAGTCAGGACTCCAGCTCTGCAAAACAATGTTCTCAAGTGCGTAATGGTTTGCAATATCTGAGGAGCTAATAAGGCTCAAACGAGAGGGGCTTACTGTGCATGGTAGAGCACCCGGAGAATAGTCTTCAGGCACTTGTTCCGAACAGCAGGGCCAGCCTATAGAAGCAAGATACATAGACCCAGACAATTTCTTTGATTATGGCAGATAACGGGCTAAACAAGTAACTTGTTTGGGTCTGAATGTCCAACCCTGTTCCCTTACCATTGAGTTGAACACCTCATACAGCACAGCAAAGAGGGCATGGACAAACCCTGACCCCAGGGAAGGGTCCGAGGCAACCGCCAGGGTACGAGCATATTCCTGCAGCAGGGAGGGGCACAGCTCACTGACAGACTGGCATACATACATACATACATACATAAGTCATGAAGCTGAACTGGTATACTAGCCTTTTGGGGGGGCAAAGCGTTAGTATACTTAATACTGCTCCTTAAAAAGCCAGTATACTATGGTATACAGCTAGTATACGGTTTATTGAGGAAGGTCCCTTGAGCACTGACCTCCTGAGTTTGCTTGCCATCTTTGTCAGCCTCCGCTCCCCCAGTGGCTGGGTCCACTAGGTTCCTCCGCACAGCTCTGGTTGTACCCGTGTCCTCGTTGATCTAAAGGGAAGAAGCACACGAACGTTGAACAATAAATCTAACTGTATATCATGAATGGACACAATGCCAAAAGCGGGCAGACTGTGAGAGGCACAAATGGTGGGTGTCTACAGTCTCAACATTTATACAAGTACATTAATTATATGAAGGACTTAGAGCCAGTGGGCTAAGCCAAAGTCAAGTACTGCATAAAAATAAAGTAAAAATATGACAAGTTATTTTGGGGGGAGTGGGAGAGCAAATCAAATATTTAGGCCACTCTGGGGCTGAGTCCTTCACATAATCAATGTCCTTCTTATTCAAGGACTGACTGCACAGTACATATACGTATGCGGGCAATATCAAACCTGCTGCATAGCTCCGAGATCTACAATATAGGCACTGCCCATGATCGCAATACTGCACTCTTCTTCGTGGACCTGGTGGGTAGCCTACAGTGGAGAGAAAAAATGAAGAAAAGGACACAATGTACTACTGTACGTCCTGTGACTGACAAGGAATGACCCTCCACGTTTGAAGGGGCACTAATATTTAAAAAGCAAGTAACGGGGGCTCACCAGGGACTTAGAGGGCCCTTCTGCTTAACTACCACTGACTATTAAGACTGAGCACAGCCTAAGTTTCTAAACTCTGAACAAAACCAAGCCAAGTCTACTATACACAAAAATCTGTCACAAATTACTAGATCTGACCTCAATGATTCTGTTCTCAATCCTGCCGTACGGTCTCCATGTTCCATCGTTGTCCTGCCATTGCCACTGCACCTGACATGGAGCCAATCAAATGATACTTCACATGCACGTTAGATGATCAGGAAAATGTGTGGAACAATTCTCCTCAAAGAGCAATGGCTGACTTACGGTTGTTGGCATGTGTCGTTTACTGTTCATCATCTCCTCCACTTCAAAGATTCCTGGATGAAGAATTGGCGAAAGACAGATTATCTCGAGCGGGTAATATTCCTTGAAAACCTGCTGCTGACAAACAGATGCAGTTGTCTAGGTAGTTTCTAGCAAGAGAGTCTCATAGGCCAAAATACACTGAAACAAGGTCAATTTCTTAAATAATAAGGACATTAAAATAAGGGCCTTGGGGCATTCCTTGAATAGTAAGGACATTGACTTGCATAGGAAGTGTCACTATCTCTTGGTAGTCCATTCCTTGAATAATAAGGACATGGCACTACCCAATAGTAAATAGGAAGCACAGATACACATCCAGCTTCCTCAGAGTGTACAAAGGGTTCATTCTAATCTACGAACCTTCCTTTGAGCTCACTTGGATTCGCTGCCATCACCGTCTCTATCATACATTATACCTATTAGCTGTTGTCGACTACTTAATCCCGAGAAGAGTGAGTTGAAGTTTTCATAGCATGTCAATTCTACTTTATCTTCTAGTTGGCTACTGTTGCACAATAACCTGTCAACACTAGAAGCTTGCTGCTAAAATAGAAATGTACAGGTTTCAATGCACAAACTCACCATCCTTTGGCAGTGGTGGCATCAGCTCTCTGTGGAGGAAGATGAAAGGTGAGCAACGGGAAGAGTGCTAAATACACGCACAATTACATTAGTAAAAGAAGCTAGGCATTAACATGAGAGATACGAGCCATCAGACAGGAGGATAAATAGTTAACTGTATACGAACTTTTTTTTCAGAAATTTTTGCAAAGTAAAATTCATGATTCTGTGAGGCTATTTCAGGGTCAGATAATAAATTTGAGAGTACTAAATCACAGGAATCTAACAGAAATGTTTCTCTCGGGCAAACAGTACCAAGTGATGTACATGTGTATACTATACTAGTATCAGGCATACCATTAGGTAAACTGGGGCACAGACGCAATACACTAGTCATTGCTACTGAACTAACCCTGCTAATGACAGGATTTCATAGACTTCACTTGGAGATCTGCTCGTCAGCTGCAGAAGTATAACACATCAATTAGAAACATACTCTGCATGAAGGCAGTGACTACTCTGTTAACTAGGTTACATAAATAGCTACCTGTCCTCATACACAAAAGAAAGTAAATTTTAACTCCACAAATTCACCCTTCTCCTTAAAAGGCAACTAAAATGTACAGTTGGGACTGCACTGAGACTACATATAGCCACAATTGAGGTCTACTGCTGCTTACCTCGATGTTTTCCAGGGTGATTTCCCCAGAACCCACCAGGAGATACCTCAGAGTGTCTGCTACGTCTGCAGTGGAGGCATTACACAATAAAGGGCAGTCTCTGCTTCTCTTTACTTTCTAAACACCTTTAATAGTACTTTTAATATCGTTCACACGACAGGGTTTAGTCTAAAAGCTAGACCCTCTCACGCACTTCCCCCGGCAAAAAAATGCCTGGTGTTCTAAACAAACTTTCTTGTCACAGACTCACAGTTCCATGCTCGAACCGTGAAATCAAATATTTTTTCTGATAGTCAATATGAGAAAATCTCGAAACAAATTGCACCCGCAGAAAAAAAGTTTTACGGCAGCTGAAACAAGCAACTAAATATGCTTGGTCAGCTAGTCATGACTACCACTAACATCTGCGAGACTCATGCGAAAGTGAGATGCCTAACTTACTGAGCTTGAGCATCTCCAGTGCCAGCAGGGGACAAGAGCAGCACATGGTGGAGAGCATCCTCAGCACCACCACAAAGGTGTTGGCACTAATCACGGGAGGAGAAATCACCAGCTGCAGGAGGGGGAGGGGGAGGGGAGGGGAGGGGAGGGGAGGGGAGAGTGACATATGCATCTGACTGGTATATAAGTGCTTTTGAGTTCCTAGTACAAAAGAAGGGGGAAGGGCATTAGTGACTTTATACTGCCCCCTCGCGCCCTCCACCCCCCCAAAAAGCTTGTATGCTATAATATACAAGAAAGACTCTTTCTTCTCTATGCACCTCTGGAAACCGGTCATGCAAGTTGAACTTCCAGACTAGAGCCCCATTGAGAATGTAAACAAGTGGTTTGACCTCACTGTGTGCACATGTAAGGCTCTGCTTGGCTTTCTCCCGCATCATCAATGTCTCACAGTCAAGCGCAATATTAGATTTGTGGACACTAGGAATTCTCAGTGTACATACCATCGCCTGTTGTGCAGCGTACGTATTTCAGCAGACAACAGTCTGAGGTGGCGTGACCTATCATCGGCTCATCGTGTTTTCAAGAATTTCAACCCCAGAATGACCTTGTGATCTTGCGGGAAAGGTATGCGAGACACTCACCATATGATGACAACACAGGCCAGTAATGTGTATCAACAATGATCAAGACCACAGAACTTTCAACCACCACTGTCCTTTAACCCAAAAATATGTCATAGCCAGTCATAGCCGCACGCAAACAGCCAACGGAAGCGTTGCATACATTAATGATAATGTATGCAACATTATGCTAATGTATGCATCATTATATCATTATCATGATAATGTTGCACATACCACGGGAAGCCACAGTAGTTGTGGAATGCAGTAACCACATACACTATCAAGTTTATGGGCAATCATGCGCTCACCAGCTGCTGTAGGTTTGGCAGTAGGCCCTGCGAAGCAATGTCGTGGAGGATTTTCTGAAAAAGGAAAAAAAACAAGTGCAGTGATTTTAACCACAACCGCTGCTGGCTATCTCCTACCAAGGTGGCCAGTCTCTACTGCCCCACAATAGGTATATACATGCTATGTGCGTGAGAGATGCCCCGTGTGCAGTTAATACAGGGGCGCCGGAGCCGGTCCGGCAGGTCCGGCGGCCGCCGGACCAATGTTCACGCCGAGTTTACGTCATGATGACGTCACGTTAGCACTAACATGACGTTATCGAAGCAGCTGCTGGTGATTGGTCGAGATGGAGTCTGCTGCTGTCAGTGTTGAGCGTGCTGGTGAGACGATCCCTGCAAAGTTCCATCCATCCAAGAGCTTTGCGTTTCCTGTGCGTAAGTTTGGACCATTAGTTTTATGGTCATATTATTATAGCGCGTTCAATAATACACGAGGCGGAAACTGAGCGAGTACGGACAGGCGCCAGACCAGTGCTAACATGCTGTCAGGTTATAGAGGTGGGTGTATGTAATACTAGCTGCCTGTGCATGAAGTTGCTGAAGTGTAACGACAGCGCTTCCTGACTGCTGAAAATAGGTCGGGAAAATTTTCACGCGCTTCGCGCGTGGTGATACCACCGGCTTCACCGCCAGACTCCTTTTCAGCCAGACCAATACAATAATGCTTCCGGCGCCCCTGTAATACATGTATACAGCCGCGATGTTCTGACAGTTTTGTTCACCATGTTATTGAGCATAACAAACAGCCTTTCTTTCTTTTCTGCAGTAGAGTTTGAGTCTCTGGCTATCCACCTTGGAATAGGTATACTTGGTATGCCAGTTAGCACGCCGATTCTCTAATTCATCTTCCGTCTGCCACCTCACGAGTCTTACTCTCTCATCGCTGTCTCCTTCTTCCTTTGTCACCTATTCCACTGGCGATTAGGAGCCGTCCCCTACCCATGCAGACACACTACAAAGCAGTAAAGTGTATGCACTCACGGGGTTACTGCTAAAGTTGTCCACAAGTCGTGAGAAACAGAGACAGCAGCTTTCCACGGAGCGGTTGTCCTACAGACGGGAGGGGGGGAAAACTTCAAATGAATGCGGGATGCTTTATCAATGGAGTAAAAGTGTGGCGTACACTCATACACACACACACACACACACACACACACACACACACACACATACACACACAGGCACACCTGGTGTTGTAGCCGGTTGGACAGGACAGGGATGGCATTGGCTACGATGGAGAAATCCTCTTCGGTTACCGACTGGCAACAGTTAGCAGCCACACTCAAGGCACAGCGCTGTGGAGGAGAGCCAGCACCATCAAATGTAAAGCTACTCATCAACGGCACCCCAACCAAGCCCACACATGTGGATCAGCTCCTACTCGTGTAATTAAAAACTTGAATCAGTCATGTCCTACATGCGATGACAATCAAAAACCATCATTGAAACGGCATGCGCAGCAGTCCTGGTAGAAAAAGACGTTATTTTGGAACGTAATTATTATCAGATTAATTTTTATGTTTTTACAACCACCATTCCAAGTAATCTATAGTGTAGATTATTGATTTCCGACCAGCAGCTATGTTTAACCACTGTATATTTCTGTGAGCAGTTGTTGTTAAAATAACACAATATGCCCTTGTAAAGCACAGACTGGTCAAACACTTGTACACAGAACTAAGCGGAAGGTTGATAATATGTGGCGGCGGTCGATCTTCGATACCGCTGGAAGTGTTTTCTCTGCCCTTGGCACACGCAAAATGGCAATAGCAGTGTACAAATGGATATCTACTGAAAAAAACTGAGCTAGCAAAATTCACAGATCTTGTTTGATTGCCGTGCATTGATTACTTTTGGAGATATGGCGTCACCGAGTTAGATGATCGAATATTAATGAGTTGCGCTATATCTGGGACAGCTACCCATGATACAGCTAGCTACCATGTTGTGCCTGGACACTAGATCTGAACAGGTACAACTCCAGGTGAAGATACCCTGTGCATTTGATCAGCATAATTAATGATGGCAGAATCAGGTACATGTATGAAAAGACACCTAAAACCTACGGTGGTTCAGCACCAACAGGGGTGACAACAGCGATGTCACTGTTCTAATCTCACACACCGTGACCTTTGAGTATAGGTGCATTGCCACACCCCCAGTCAATGCTTCAAACATGCACAATGCGTGCTTATGCTCCAGTTGGCCAGTCTTTCATGCATACACATTGATCCTTAGCCTAGCTACATACCAAGGGCGCATAAAAAACTTTCTCCGCCTCCAAGGAAACAACCATACAGGCCTGTAGTCCAAGCAGAATTCATGAGAGCTACCAAAAATAGCTATGGATAGTGGTGGGTTATCACAACTAAAGCACTCAGCAGTAGGTCACTTACATGACTGCAGCTATCATAACACTCTGGTCTAAATTAACATTCTGAGGCTTTTAAATATCCCATAGAGATTTGCCATACATGCCAAGTTTGGTTTGGGCTGAGCTCCTGAGAGAGGAGCTGGGTTGGCATGTGCTAATTGTACCCTGTAACTTATCCGCCCACACTTCCCTCCACCCGACCGGGGCGGGGCGGGGCAGATGGGGGAGGAGGCGGCAAAGGGACAATTCTTGCCCCCTACATGTATATACAATATAGTACCACTTGGTGAATTCTGAAGACTTCAGTCTAGAGGTGGGGAAAGTTCTAATATGCTGTAGTAGGGACCTTTCTAAAACTGTATCTTGGTGAATTCTGCCCTGGCTGAAGGCTTCAGTCTGGGGGCAGGGAAAGTTATTTTATGCGCTCTTACTATGTACATGTACATATAATATATGCTGTAGTAGGAACCTTTATCACCACAAGATCTACCAGTCTACTCTCTACATTATTTCTCAGAAAACTTATTCACACACTGTACCTGTGTGGCAATGGAGAAAAAGTCCAGATACAGCAGACAGGCATTCAGTCCTCCCTGGTAGGGGGAGGGGGAGAGGAGGGGAGAAGTACCGGTAAGATTCATAACACCACAATAAGATACACATCGTCCAATAGAAGGGTGACGGCTGGTCTCTCTCTCCCAACTTTTCATCGCTTGCAGGATAAAAAACGTTTCTGTGCTGCAAGCGATGATAAAAAACGAGGAGAAAACGACTAGGAAGTTTGTGGAAATGTACCCTGGGGTTTCTGGTCAGCCTGCAATTTTAGCTGCACACAAGCTATTACACTGAGTAATGACAATACAATGATGTATAGTATTGATGAACCAGATGTGAGGGCTTTAAAAAATATTGAAGGAGATGGGGAAGAGTGATGCAATAGTGATTGAGGCAAGCCCACATCAGGATATTATAACCAGTACTGGCAAAGTTATCTGCCTGAACATCTACATGTATGAGGTCTCTTGCTAAAGCAGACACGTCCCTAGGCCTTCCTTGCAGTTAGCTTTTCAGCTATGCTTTTAGCAAGAGACCTCATAGATGTTCAGGCAGATAACCTAGCCTATTCTATAGTACAAGGTAATGTTTGCTGTAGAATAACACCATCATAGCATGGCCCCACTATATGATATAATTATACAGACAATGGCTGCACTACTACAGTCTAACACTACACACACGCCCTGCCACTCACAGCCTGGAGGATGGCCTTGCTGTGCCTCCTGGAGAGCAGCTCCAGAGCCGAGAGGGCCTGCTCAGCCACGTCCATGCACTGGATCACCTGCAGCTTCTCCACCAACAAGGGAATGGCGCTGGCGACCACCACCGTGGAGCGGGGGAGGGCCTCCATCATGTAGGTCAGGGCCCGGCATGTGTTTAGCATCTGGGGAGGGTAGAGCTGAGCATAAGCTCACGCCCAAGTATTGTCCAGCCCCAAATATATAAATCAGCCCATTGGTGGTGCCCTAAGTTAATAAGCCCATTCCTGGTGATCACGGAGTGCCGACACTAAAGCATAAGCCCATTCCCAGTACAATGTATTTATAAAAATCATCCATCTTTAATACCATATGGCCTACCTTATAAGACAACTTCTAAAAATGTCATACAAACACTGAAAAAAACAACTAAACTTGGAAAATACCCAAGTGAAGTCTCAAAGGGAAAGAAAATTAAAACCCACCAAGCAGTGCCATATCAAAATTTAAAACCAGGTTAGTGAGCCTAACTGGCACACCACGCCCCTACTGTACGCATCACAGAGTATAAGCTCATCCACAGTGAATGATCACCCACTATAAAGAAGATGAGGGCTCACTAGTAGTACTCACCATATCAAAGTTGTGCTCCATAGATAGAAGATTGACCTGGAATGGAGCAACAGAACAACAACAGACTTACATGCAGATACAGTAACTCATACACTCGCATATTACGCATACCAAAATGGAGGGTACTTCCTATCACTAGCCTCGTCCCCAAGCTCTTCCCTTGAAAAATCCAATCACTCACCTCTATTCCCACTTACATCCTATCCCCCCCTCACTCACTCTTCCTTCCTCCCTCCACTCACCAGTGCAGGCACGGCCTGTTTGACGGGGAAGCCGCTGAGCGTGTCCTCGTTGCCCATGACGAGCAGCTGTCCCAGTTCGATGCAAGACTGCAGCTGAAGACTCTCATCGTCGACCGCCTCAATGCCGGCCAGTAGCTGCTGTGCACGAGAGGCTGGCACAGGGAGGAGAGCAATGTGAATAAACCCGTAAATACGAGCCTACCCTCGGGAAACCTGCAGCCCAACCAACAAAAAAAAGGAAGAGACTCACTGTTGGTGGAGCTGAGGGAGGAGCCCATGGTCTTCTGCAGAAGGGCACTCATCCTGGAGCCCAGTGCTCCCAGTAGGTGAGGGGGTAGACCCCGGGCTTCCAGCATGGCTGGTAAGGTGTGGGATGTGAGCAAGAGAGTTGTGTGTGTGTGTGTGTGGGGTACAATCACAGATAAGTAGAGTACAATACTGCCAATAGACATAATATGACGAGAATCAGATAAGGCTATAGTTATGTAACAAAAAAGATGGCTTAGAAATATGGAGTATCAAGTAGAGAGGCATTGCTCGGCGTAGAAGCCTCACATATTGACACTACTACGCTATGTGTATGAACCCTGCCCTTATAATGTATAATGAAGGTTCAGAGATACAGCACTTTGAATACAGTGACGCGATCAAAATACATGTATGTAACAGAATAACGTTCGCTTCTACCCGGGACTGCCACACTGAGGAGTTAAAACAGCTGAATTACTCTCATTCCAGGCTCCACTCCCCAGTTCTTGTATGACTTCAACTGTACAAGGCACTGTGCATGCATACTCCTAATCCCATACTTGAAAGTGAATGTTTGTACAGACTAGACACTTTGTAGCTCTTACAAATCACTGTGTGACTGCTGTTGGGAACACTCACCCTGTAACCTCTTGTTTTCTTCACTGAGGGATGCCATGGGGTCAAAGGGTTTATCCTCGTCCCCTTCTCCCCCAGAACCCCGGCCACCATCTTCTCCGGGAGAGTGACCTTCACTGCCTCCTAAGCCTGAGGCATATGATGTGTGGGTGTGTAGAGATGAAACGTAAGGAGTTGCATATATCAGATTCTAGCCTCGGTACCCACAGCCCAACCAACGGTCGATGGTAAAGTTTGTGTACCTCTAGCGTAGCTTGGGGATTGTTGATTGTATTGACATGGCTCAAGACGATTGTCAGCGTCTAACTTAAAGAACGGCGGCCAAGTTAACTTTGCAATATAGTGGGTTTTAATTGTGATGTCAGTAGGGGAGCATCACCTGTTGTTGTTATAGTATCTATGGTGGGATCTACATGTACGAGCAATTGTAGAGAGCTTGTAAAACACTTGTAGAAGGAAGTTCTGGCTAATGAGGTTTATATGTACAACTACATAGCCTCGTTCCCAATCTCCACTCCCAGCTTTTTTTCGCATGTTGTAATGATGGCAAACACAGTGGAAGAGTGTGGTATATTTTGTAACGTCAATACACCAGGCAGGATCGAGGAGTTACATGTAGGTAGGAGAGAGCCTTTAGGAATGAGTAACCATCCTCTTCCTCTGTACAAACAAGGAAGGGGATTGGTATGGAGCGGAGTCGAGAAAGCCTGAGGATGAGGCTTCAGGTAACCGTCTTCTATACAAGCAAGGGAAGGAATTGGTATGGAATGGAGTCAGGAGAACCTGGGAATGAGGCTAGGATAACCGTGACATGTACAGACCACTAATCAATAGTACATAGCAATCTGTTCCCTAGTTTGCGCATGGGGCGATTACTGATAGTTATCCTAGGATGTTGTAGTCATGCAAGGATAACGCTTCCTGTCACGATCTGGACCTCACGTGGAGACATTTCTTAGAATAATACGAGCCAAAGAAGATCATTACCTTCAATGATTCGTAGAATGCCGGTTTCGATATACGAGTCACATACAATTCACCTTGAATGCAACCAGAAATTAGGCAAGTATGCATAAAATGTCTTTCATCACCCAGACACCTACCTGAAGGCAGAGCCTGGTTACTGCTGCTGGAACAAGAGAAGAGACAGAAGATCATTACTACTGCCAAGCAGAGGCTGTGTGTACTATAAAATATTAGGCTATCTGTGGCCTATATAAGTCAGTAAATGGTGAAAGTGTCTCTCAAGTACATGTATCAAAGGCTACTAACATTATCATGGCAAGTAAGAAAGTCTCAGGCCACATATATGCACAGCATTGTTCCCAGGCTCCACTCCCCAGTTTGTCTTGCACGTGTAGACTGGCAAGAAACATGGTGCAAGAAAAGCGGAGCCTGGGATCAAGGCTAATGTATATGCACACTTCCTATACTCATAAATGTATTGACATGACACCTGCTATATAGGAAGACAATAGGCTCTGTTCATGTGACTGATAGTGGCCAATAATGAGTGTGCCACATGCAAACATGGACACTGCATACTACATCGTGCACACACTCACTCTCCGCTGGCCATGGCTAGCCGTGCAAACTCAGCAAAGGGTGGCAGGGAGATGCAGCTGTTGCTCTCTGTCTTTCTGTAGGTGGGGGGGGGAGGCAGGAGCAACCATCAATATAGCACCAGGACACACTCCATTTGACACACAAATGACCAAACTAACTATATACACTGGCAGAGGCTGATACACAAACTCTACTGCTTGCAATAATATATACAGACTGTAAAAGATATACTTTTTGCTCCACATTGCACAATAGTATGTGGTCGCAACAATAGCATTCAGCCTGCACACAACAGATGTCAATAGCCTAGGATAAGCATATGGCCCGCCTACACTGGAACACACAGAAAACACCTGTGCAAGGGCATTGACAGATTCATCAAAGTACAGCTGATGGTCCTAATGGCTTCGCAGGTGTTGGCAGGACAAGCGCAAGTACTTATCCCCTCAGAATCAGGAAATTCCTCGCTACACAAGTACTACATGTATGTGGGAGGTCCAGGTAAAAACAAAAAATTCTTATCATGTAGCTACAGATGGCTGATGGGTTACAAGGGTTGCTTGCCTGGAGAAGCATTCACTTACTCTGCAGTCTTCTCCAGGAGCGATGAGCTGAGGTAAAGGGGTGTGGTTTTAATGTGTACAGCTAAATGTAGCGCTCATGCAGAAGCTCGCGGGTTTGAGGCATGGTACTCCAGGGCACCATCCATCGTCATCCGAAAGACATCTACGCTGTAGCAGTTTGCTCACAGTTTCCTTGCTTCTTCCAACACCGCCCACAACGTGACCGCCTTTTGTGCGTATCACATGATCAGGCCTACCCTGATCTTCGTACCGCAAGCGACAAGCTGGAGTGAAGGCTGGGAAGAGGCTAACCTACATACACTTCTTGTGCACTACAAATTCTGATGAGTGTATAGAGTTGGTGTTTGATGTCATGCTCTGCTACATGTGACCTCCCACATGTACAACAATGAAACAAGACTATCATACATTTTAGCAGATAAAGACAATACTTGCTAGTCTCAAACAATGGCAGGTCATAACTTGAGCTTTATAGTATTAGGGAAAGTAGACATACACATGTGTTAGCTACATACAGCATCAACATTCATACAGCATCAACAATCCAGTGTGAGGGCATTGCAGCCTTATCCCCAGGTTCTCTGCGTGCTTCACACTGGAGAGCCTGATACTTTTTCTCACCTAATTTAACTTACTTAATTGCGTGCGGGTAGGACGGCTTGAAAGACTGGTGTGCTTCTCTACCTTTTTTGCTGGTGATAGTGTTTCAGCACTCAGTCTGTGGTACAAGCTACAAGAAGCTGTCCTCGCCCACGTAAAAATTTACCCTTTTACCCTACGTACGCGTCACACATGGGGAAAAATACCAGGCCCACAGATAGCTACATGTAAGTGAAACGCACACGTGGGCCTGGAAACGAGGCTAAAGACATTGGTAGAGTGCCAATATACATGTACGCTTGGGGAAGGGCGGGGGAGTCTGGAACAAGGGCTAGGTATGTAGGGGAGGAAGTACAATAACATACCTGGCTTTTCCTTTGCCCTTGGAAGGATTTCCTCGAGCCCTTCCTTTCCCCTTGGCACTACCACCCTTGGGTTCTCCTTTCTCCTGAGTCCTGCCTCGGCTCTGGGTCCTAGCCGAAGACTGAGAGGGCTCGCTGGGGTTCGTTAGCTTACCTTTACCCTTACTCTTGGCTGGAGTGTCAGAGCTATCAACACCCTTTAATCTGCCTTTTCCCTTCTCCAGCGAGTCCTTGGGTTTCGCTCTCCCTCTTGTTTTCGGAGTGATCGCAACAAACAAATCGACTTCTTCCTTCTGCTTGCCTCTGCGTCCTCTTTGGTTACCAATACCTGGTTCCGTGCGAGTTGAATTGGAATCAGTTCTCCTGCGTTTAGCCGGAGATCCACCAGCTGCAACGGTGGACACAGAGCTGTGACGACTGGGTCTTCTTTTCCGAGGAGAGGTAGTCTCAGCAGATGTGGAGCTTTCACTGATGCTGGAATTTCTAGCTGACTTTGGTCTAGTAGATGACTGCTTAGAGATATCTTCGACTGCTGCTGTCAACTTCTCCTCAGCACTATCACTTGCTTTCTTAAGGGTTGGTTTCTTTCTACCTCTAGTTCTTGATTCAGATAAATCACTATCTGTTGACTTGGCACTTGAGAGCCTTGTTCGGGAAGCGATGCCACTCTTCTCACTCCCAGAGCTTGTGCTATTGCTTGTGCTATTGCTGGCAGTAGCTCCAACTGAAGCAACCAATCTTGGTGGCTGACTTGTTCTGGGGGTTCTACCGCTTCTTTTGGTAGACTGTGCTAGCTGGCAAGAAGATTGAGAGTCAGGGGAATGATTTTGCTCTGACTTTACACCTGCAGCACGTTTCCTTCGTTTGCGAGGTGCTTCGAATGATGAAGAAACGTCACAAGTACTGAGGGAACTTAGTGACCTATCAGTGATGTTATTAAGGGTCGTTCTAGCTTTCTCTTCCTTGATGCTAGGCTGTGAAGACTCCTCGTTTATGCAGTTGGAAGGGTTTTCCCTCTCTTTCTGTTTGGCCTGAAGTCTTGCAGACCTCCGCGGAGTAGAATGGAGATGATCTTGATCCTTTTTTTGATTCGAGCTTTCGGTCAAACTTGAGGTAGAAGTTGGCTTTGATCTACAGACAGAAGTAGTAAAGCATTCAAAGACTGCGATGCCCAGAGTGGTAGCTCTATATGATCAGGGGTCTCCCCACTTTACAGCGCCACTAAGTTCAGAAAATAAAATGACTTGTGCACATCCCTGATCTTACACTACGTTTAGGAACCAAGTAACAACCTAGCTACATTCCCAGGCCTTCCCTCACTCACACAGGAAACACAGCTACATGAGCCAACTCAAAAGAAAGTGGCTTGGGTACTGTAAGCTTCAAAGAATTCCTTCTCCCCCACATGACGTGTAAAAAGGGGGAAGCATGTACGTACACGTATATCTTTTGCAAGTCATCTGCGTCATCAAACCACAATGAAAGACAGACATCATTATTGTCTGTAAAAGTGCATCGATCCAGCAGTAACAGACTTGCACGTGGACAGAATACAGGTAATCTAGACAGCCTTGTACTCCTGTACTTACATTTTAGCTACTGTGGTCTTGGTAGCAAATTTGGTTAGTAGCCACAGCAAGATTCCATGTGTTGTAGAGGCACATTCGAACTGTTAGCATACAAGCTTAAGAGCTGTCAGTACTAGCCTTTTAGCACTCAACTTTCTCCTTCTGGTGCAGCAGCAAAAGTTACAAACTTCCTTCAAAAATAGGTATGTACATGTATGTATGGCATCTATATCTTTGTATTGTGGTTTAAACTGACACTGATGTGTCAGGTAAAGATACATGTATATCAGGCTTCCCTCTTCTTTGTTCTTGTGTGTGTGTGGGGGGGGGGGGGGGGGGGGAGGGAGGGCCTCTCCCCTCCCACTTTCCCTGGCTCAGTAGTGGTTGTTTACAAAGTGTGAGGGAGTTGGGTGTGCATTAGTGCCAACACACCCAATGAAAGAGGCAACATTCCAGGACCAGGGTCCTTTGATAATCACGACTTCATAACCACATGACCACATATAATGAAATCATGACAAGACTGCAATTGTTTACATGCCATCTTAGTATAATGTTAGGCCTTAGTGTTTTGCACATACTCAATCCCCAAGGCCTAGCTTAGTCAGCTTAGGATGCTCTATCCCCACGCATAAATTGGAGTGGAGTCACCACTCACTACAGACTGTATGGTGTATACGTACCAAAGACGTGGTGTCACAGACCGCTTTCTGTGAGGGTCTGGCCCACGAGACTACCAAAGACGTACCTTTTCGTTTCCTGTTGGTCAGACGAAGACAACAGATTTCTCTTTCGCTTGGGATTCCTGAAACAGAAAATACACTTTGGTGGTCATTAAATAACACAGATAGTTTTGCCAGCCCTCCCCACCCATCCAACCTTCATCTCCCCATTCATGTAATTTAAAAGACTATCCATTTACAGCTCACTATAATGATATTAACACACACAGGGAATAGTAATTACACCAAGCTAGACTCTCGGGCAGCCTATATGTTTTAGATAGACCATAGATACTGAGACAGGCTACCTAGTTCGGGAAGAATCCTCTTCAGGCACCTCTTGGTGGGTTACTTCCATCAGCCATACGCGGTTACAGCCGCTGCCATACAAGGAAAAGCTAAACTAAGTCTTCACTTTCGACCTCACAACTTGTCTCTGGCCTGTATCAGCTGAAAGTGCTTGGTTACGACATAAATTTGAGCGGGCTACTCAACTCAATTTTAACGGGAATTAAACGTCATACAGGACCCCGTGATCATGATGTAAACAATTGCAGCTGCCTGTACATGTACAGACTATACAGTCCGGAAATGGCAACGCCAGTAGCAGAAAATGCAGAGTATTTGCAGAGCAATGCAACCCAGGAGATGCTAGAAAAACTTGCATGGAAGAAGGAGATCCTAAAATCCAAAAAGCTGTTCGAAGCAACCACACAAGTACCCTCCCCTTCAAAGGACTTCGTCAATCTGGTAATCACAGAGAAGGGTGTTGTCTGGAGGAGATGGAAGATTACCATCCGGGGTGTTACTCAGGGAGCTGCACCAGTACCCATGCCAAAGGAGGAAGCCATGACCCATGAGGATTTCCAATACGCGATGGAAGACGAAGTTGAGAGGATATTTGGTCCTGAAGTACTGAGGCAGATAAAAAGAATCATTGCCGGCAGCAGAGATGAATTAAGCATGCTGCCAAAGCAAACAATGATGGCTGTAGCCACAAGTCTTGATCTAGAGTCCATCACGCAGCTATCACAGGTCAACCGTCACCTTCGTGAAGTGTGCAACTCCAACTCCCTCTGGGAGCAGCTCTATCACATCCACCAGGGTATGCCCAGCGAGGAAGTCACTGCCCTAGCAAAAGATGGCAGCTGGAAAAAAGTGTTCTTCATGAACAAGCTGCAGCTACAGAAGGAGCTTTCCAGGAGGCGCCGTATTCACTCTCCACTCCATAGCCATGCTAGCAATGGCAGCAAGGCCACAGCGAATGGCTCCAATGGCCACCAGCCTCCCTCGACTACTTTTCTGACGCAAAACATTTGAATGCAGATACTGCTCTTTGTGTAAAACCGTTATCACTTATATTATATATGCTTTTGTATATGTATAGGGTATGGTGTACTGGTACTGGTACATGTACTAGGTAATGGGGGACTTGGTGGACAGGCTATTTGAACCACACAACCGGCCCCCTTTCCTCCGCCCCCAGGTTGCAGGAGCTTAGAAGCGCAATTCGCAATCCGCTGTTGCTATTGCGTAATAGATTAGATAATTGCTTTTTGACGTCAAAGATTCCGTAACGGTAGGAAACCCATAAGCAAATTGAGAGGTTTTTACCAAGCAAATAAATATGATACCGGAAGTCTAATGGGTGGAGCAGTTAGCTCCGGGCTGTGACCGTCAGGTAGAGGGTAACGTGGTTTGGCAACTGCCACGGTGGTCTCGGACAGTACGGCCTAGGATCCGTCCGTGTTCCTCCCTCGATTCCCAAAGCCTGCCATAGTGGACAGGCGCCCAAAAGGCTGAAGGCTCGGTCAGCCGGAACGACCTGCCCGTTCACCCCTAAACGTGGCAGTGTCACATGGCCTAGGGTTCCGTTGGGAGAAGAGGGTTGCCCTTTTTTTTCCTTCATAAGAGCAAAATTAAGACAGCTGCTGTCTAGCCAGTAAGCTTACCAGAGGTACAGTGTCTTCATTATAAACAATTATAATGGGTATTTAACAAAACCATACTACATGTAACCAACAGCAAAAGCTAATTGGTATGACACACATCATAAACAAGACAATACATTTCAAGACATGATAAGTTTAATGTCGTGACATTTGAGACTGAACGCACAATGCTATACGGTTTTCATGCTTAGGGAAAATGTGAGCTTCAATCACTGAATTAGCTGAATTGGTGTGGGTACGATCATGCTCTTAGCTGCAGAAATACTCTCAGCACCCACATGACCTAGAGAAGAGAAAGAAAGGGTTACCATGACATTCATACAGAACGATGGAAGGTGGTTATAACACCAGCATATCAATACTTAAATATTCTCCATCCGTCCGTCCATCCATCCATCCATCACAGACATAAGGTCATCCAATCATGCGTGAATGTGCATTACAATTACATCACAATTTCAGTCAGTTCACGGATAGGAAACAATTAACATGGACTTAAAACAGATCGATTACGTGTGTGTGTGTGTGTGTGTGTAAGTGGAGGAGGGGGGGCTCACCATTCATTGACACAGCTGTAGGGGAGGAGGGTGCCTCTAGCTGGACTGCCTGTACCTGAAACACCAAGACCACTGATGAAATAATTTTTCATAACTATAGTTTCAGCCAACTTAACAGCTACTTAGGGTTTAGGCTACTAGCTATATTTTTGTTACCCATAGTATTTCATATATACCGTACTTCCTCGTATAAAAGCCTCCCTCAAATAAACGCCGGCCTCGCGGATGGAAGTTCAGTATTATTGTTAATACATTGTAAATGCCGGGCTGTGATTAAACGCCGGGTTGAGCTGAGAGTGTAGCATTTTGCGCACGCGGGCTGTTTAAAGAGCAGCCATGTTATTGTTTTTTTTTACTGACATTGTCGGAAAATTGATGCAGGAAAATAAAGAAAGCTACTACTCTCCCGTCTGTGTCTAGTTTGTTGCGTCTTTGTGCGTGCATGTGGCCATACTGCCAGCCAGCCTACTGTTTAGTGTCACAATGGCACTCAGCTCAGACCTAGACGGATAGCTATTTTAGTTAGTAGCAGTCCTTTGTGCTTACTACAGTTGCTGGGAGTGTTTCGTCGCTAGTTAGTCTCAGCAAACATTAATTTTATGTACGCATGAGTAAGCATTCATTTAAACATCATCCTTGTTTTAATGCTGGGTTGAAGTGGCTATTATAATATAAGGAAATACGGTAGTCCCTTCGAGATGTGCCACCCAATCTAAGCAAAACGTTTCCTCAAATCTGTTTGACTCACAGGTACCACTGTGGCAGGGACAGGGGGAAGACCGGACATAAGCACTCCGGGGGAGATGGGCACACCAGGCGGGATGGGACCCGGAATGGCAGGAAAGCCTGGAGGAGAGAAAAAACTTACGGTACCAAGCTGTCGGCACGTAATCCAGTCAATAGCATCTACATGTAAATACATGTATATGCAGTCAATAGTATCTACATCTAAATACATGTATGATGTCAATAGCATCTACATGTAAATACATGTATATGTGGGGCCCACCCTAACTGTAACCTACAGTATTCATTGTGTGACTCTTAAAGAAGTAATTAAGATATTACTGACCACAGTGACCAGGGTAGAAAGGTATTGAGGCCGTTGTGACAGGGGTAGTCATCGGGGAGGGCGTGGCAACGGAAATGGGTGTGATGGGGATGGTGGGATGGTAGACAATAGGAGCGAATCCGGGCACAACAGCAGGTGACATCATCATGCCCTGAACGTGTGAGAGAGACAATGCAAGAAGTCAACAGTGTCTCGTTTTGCATCAGAATGACTGGTTGTCAAAGTGTGATGATGCAGGGGTGGTGATAGTCACGAGATCAGCAGAAGTCTGTCTCAAAAACTAAGCTAGCTGGATGTAGCTTGGTCAGCAAATTGCAAGTGGTTGCACTACAGCGGCATAGTAGCAGCGTCTCAGTACGTGGTAAGCGCAAATGGAAAACAGTAACTCAGCCAAGCAATTGTAAAAGGAGGTGAAATTCGTTATGTTTACACAAGATTGCTTTGCTGGTAGGTAGCATGTTCTGGCAAGCTATAGCTACTAGTGCACTACAAAATACGACTAAACAATTGCTGACTCCTCACTTTTGCTGAAAGGTAGTAAGCTAAGATATGTAGTTGTTTTGCGAACCTCTTTTTAGATATGAAATATTGATCTCTCGTTACCCCTCATTTTGATCACACTTACGCCAGCCAATCAAAGGCCCCAATATTTTCAGCTTTGTTTTTTTTTCACTGCTGTGCTGATAGCAGCCTAAAAACACCAATACCTGAAGGATAGGTGTCTGAGAAAATGTGGCAGCGATAAAAGCATACAGCTTTAGTGTCAGCGCTGGTAAACTTCAAACCTTAACTTTAGCAGTAACTCCAAGTCCAAATAGACCCGGAGTCTATGAAGAGTTGTGATTATGGTGATGTCAGTTTGCTAGCTTTAATAAACGCTAACATGTGACACCAGATACTGAGGGAGATAACAACAAGAGGCATGCTGTCAGTTCACAAACGGGAGGCAGAACCACCTGCCAAAGGCTGTACTGCCCTCCCAAGGGCTGTAGTGTCCTGCCAAAGGCCGTACTGGGGGGGGGGGGGGGGGGTGGGGGTGGAATGCCCGAAAACAGAAACAATGTGAAACTCATAAAGCAGAGCGGATGACAAAAGCTTTCTACATTAAGCTTTCCACGCATGTACATCACCGAATGCCATCACCATACTACATGTACGTCACATGTCATGCAGGTATTGTTCTCTAGAATGTTCTCCAGTGGCATGAATACACATTTGTAAGTCATATTCACAGTTTTGGAGCATTCCTATGGGGAGTAAAGTCCAAAGTGTTATTAGGCTACCCTGCTGCTAATTAATCCTTTGTACTAAGGACAATAGCCTCTTGACCCCTGCCCAGGAACACACCAAGATGGAGTAGTCAGGTACCTGAGGCAAATACGAGCCCATAGCAGCCACTTGCTGTGTTTGGACCATTTGTGCAGCAATATGAGGCAGAGGGTGATAGTAGCGGCACTCATTTCGAGAGCATCCCCCACGCACAAAGTCTCGACATACAGTCACCGTTGAATCCATATTTTGGCGAATGTGGGACTCTGTAGTTGTAATATAAAAGGGATAAATCGATCATAAAGTGATAAAACCTTTATATACACATATGTGGCAGTCCCGGGTAGAGAAAACGAACATTATTCTATCATGTATTTCGATATTGTCACTGCATTCAAAGCATTGTATCCCATTAAGGGTAGGGCTCATACGCACTGCATAGAAGCCGAGGCTTGAATACAGTGATGCAATCGAAATACATGATGGAATGATGTTTACTTTCTACCTGGGACTGCCACATATGCATACATGTACATATCCACATACACACAAGCACACATACAGACACAGACACAGACAACACACCTGGGTGCACAAAGGGGCAGAGGGTCACGTCGCACTGCCCCCTCACAAACTCCGGACAGATCAGCAGTCTATCGTTCATGGTTGCCCAAGGAGAGAACACGGTGGGAGTAGCCAGGTAGCCACCATGCGTCGGAGACGGTATCAGTTGGCCATCTGGGCCAACCATCGGTATGGAGCTGGCTGGAGAAATTACCTAAAAAGAAAAGTTTTCCAAAGATGATCTCGACTGGTTCTGTAAATCCATATTAGTCAAAGTTCTCTTCAACCACACTTTGGCTTCACAAAAACTGCAGAAATTATGACTACTGGGCGCCAGTCTTCACCATATAGTACACTCCTTCTCAAAGTGTTTCTGGGGTCATCTAGATTCCTGTGTAACTTACACTTACCGGTGACACAGCAGCGGGGTAGGTGCCCCCGGGCACCATATACACATTGGACATCATGGCACCAAACTGCTTTCCAGCCGCAACCAGTCTGTGCTTGATGTGTAGCGGAGGGTGGAAGTACTTGCATTTCTCTCGATGGCAACGGTCCTATCAGATGAGACATTGAGACTCGTATAAAGTGGAGTTAATGAACAAACAAACAAATGTCTGTCTCAATTCTAGGGGCCACCTTTGACCCATAAGAATAACATTGGAAAAGAGACACACACTCTGTCTAGGTCCTAATTAATCAATCTCTCCAGCATCCCAGAAGTAGTAAACTTGACCACCATTCATCCCTTATCTCAGTGATTGGATGAAAGGAGTAAGTCCCACACTAGCATGTTCAATGTCTAGTTTTGTCTCTCCATATGTCCATTGCTATCGTTTACACCTAGTGCTATATCCCAAGAGCTACAGGTGCGTACAGTGTCATGCTGCCTACATTCTATTAGCACCTACACACATATATGTACATGCTAATAAGATACATGCTAACAAGGTATTTATAACTTCTTCATGCACTCTGTATGCCAATGATGCTGGTTCAAAGCTTGATTGCTATTAAAATGCCCACAAAGTATCAAAGAGCAGGCGTACTGTCTGATACCTCCAGTTACCTTGCTCACACTCACCCTCTCTCTGCATTCAGCTAATAGTTTGTGTCCCTGTTCAAGTTTTTTTTTGTGAGGGCATCCTAATTAGAGGAGTTCCACTATATATTAAATCTGACCCTACCCTACCCCAACTTAACTCCAAATAATTTGGAGCTGGGATAGGACATAGCGCAACTTCTGATGACTCGACTTCACTATTAAACTATTGGCACAAAACTACCTAAAAACTCGAGCTACTAACCTTCAAAAAATCGTAGCAGCAAGTGACTTTGCCATCTTTTGTTATCACGTTAGATTCAGGGTGGGCAAAGCGACACTCCTCGTCGCTTCTAGAACATCCTTGCCGCAAGAACTCTCGACATATCTCCAGTTCCAACCAAGAAGAATCCCTTGGAGGTTTCGCCGGCAGAGAGCTCACGGCAGCTCCATTGGCGGTAGCAGGACTACTCTGGGTAGTGATAGTAGTTATCATCGTTTCGGCAGCAGTGGTCGAGCAAGCGATGCTTGGCCCCAGCGCGGGAAGCTCAGATACACTCACAGCCATACTACCGGTCTGCTGACTAGAGGACTGCTTGGACTGCCAGCAAAGATATAGGAAGTGTAGAGTGCTGAGTGTAAATTCGAAGTTTCTAGAGGGTCACAGCTCAAAGGTTGGAGCTAATTGACTCTGACCGTAATACGAGCCCCTTTTTTATCTGAAAACAATGTAAAATTGGAATTTTAACTCCATGGCAATAACAAACAAATGAACTTATGGATGCAGTGAAAATCGGAGACAGAGGCCGAGATGAAGTTGAAACTAAGCCTGCAAAAAGAACCAAAACATATCCTTCTCTTGCAGCAATGCAGTCTGTTTACTTGTATGGATGGATAAAGCATGCCAAAAAAGAGTACATTAGATAAATGTGTTCACTACGGCTAGCTATATGTTTAGCACCACCAAAGATTCAGTCTTGTGTGCTAAATTAAAACGTCTGGCTTGCAGAGCCTTGAAATTTTTCTCCTCCCTGACCCAGCTAACATCATAACTACTGGTATGTATTGCCACTGCCCAAACGATTTTTGCAGCTGTTTTCCTTGACTCACTCCTTACATTCCGAATTGGTCAGTTGTATTGGATGGGCCAGTGCTACGGAGCTCTACTCTGTTGGGTATGGCACTATTGCACTGCTGCCATTGGTGTGCTGTTGCTAAGTATGCTATTTTTTTACTGTATCCAGTGACGACCACCAAATTTTGAAGTGGGACTTCCAATCTGGAGAGACTGTCCAGGTCGGTGTGTGTGTGTGTATGTATGTGTATGTGTATGACTCAAGTGCACAGAGTTTATGACACTACCCCTTTAATTAAAGGTATTATGGATGTGCCATTTCAAGCACTGGGTGCCGGGGTTAATTCCACTCCCTGTCCAATGTTTGCCCCCGGTCAAACATTTGGCGGGGGGCAACGGATGGGAATATGCGACTATCTGGGTTCCCCTGTACCTTCTTACAAACCGTTGCATAGGTTGTGAAGCTACCCAAAGAGACCTACGCCACCAACATCCATTGGTTTCCTGCCGGAGTCAGCTCCAAGAAACAGTCAAGCCAGTCTGACCTGTTTGTACTAGCATGCACGGATGGCAAATTCCTCCTAGTGTCTCACCTTGGCCGGGTGGAGAAGGCAGTGGAGGCCCACAAGGGAGCTGTCTTGGGTACCCTCTGGAGCAACGATGGTACTGCGCTGCTGACCTGTAAGTGACTTCATAAGTCTGGAATGTCCTTATCTCATAAAAGTGCTGAAAGCACGGGAGTATACAAGCGTGTTTTTATGTTGTATTTTTACAAGAAAACTACCATATGTCAAAGTACATGCTCACTTGTATTTTCTCCATTTAGTGCCTACTTTTACCTCCCAATAGATAAGGGTTGTTAAAGGGCACTGTAGCTGTCATGAGATACAATGCCTAGTACTATATAGTGGACTACATGCTGCATGAAGTAAGCAGGTATAGCCACTCGACAACAATTCCTACCGTCTGAATTGGGTGATAGTTACTAGATGTGGCATTCCTGCTTGACAAATTAAAATTTCTATCTATCTAGCTATCTATAGGTAAGTTATTAAAGGTCAAGTTATACTTATATCTTATGATAACACCCTTTTAATTAAAAGATACCACGTGTATTGTAAAGGGGTCGTTCCAAGTAGCATTGTACCCAGGCTTTCCTCCCCAGATTTTATCTCGCAGATAAAATCTGGGCAAGGAAAGCCTGAATACGAAGCTAATTTCAAGCTATTGGCTTCTATCACACAGAGCAAGCTCCGATCAGCAATCTCATCTGTCTCCCTATGTTCCACTCAGATGGCGAGGACGGAGCGGTGAGGGTCTGGTCTAAGAGTGGAATGCTGAGAACCATTTTGGTCCAGTCAGGTACATGTATGTGTAACAGCTCATCACTACTGGAAGGATGAATAAGCACATGGAATCCCAGCCTGGCCTCCTCCCCAGCCCCCTGCTTTTTTCAGCTATGATTTACCTTCATGTAACTGGGGGTTGGGAACAAGGCAAGAACGCGTAAAAAGAACACGCCACCCCCTGAGACTGGAGCAAGGCTCTAGCCACAAGTACAACTGCAAAAAACGCTTTCAAGATAAAATTCCGTCCTACACTCTCTTTAAAAAGGAAGTGTGACTATGCAGGCCTTCCTTTCATTCATTCACAAGTCCATCAATTTAAACGTGTTGCCAGGAGAGCATGTATCTTGTGCACTAACTCCTGGTGTTGTTTTAGCCCTTTTCCTTAGCCCAAGGGCCTATAGACAGACTGATCACATGACAATCACATGACAGTCTTGTGACTTCTTCCAGGTACACCGGTGTACTCTGCCTGCTGGTCACCTGACTCAGACCAGGTGCTCTATGCTAGTGGGAAGACCCTTGTCATCAAGCCACTGCAGCCATCATTGAAACCCTCCCAGTGGAAGGCCCATGACGGACTTGTCCTAGCTGTCGACTGGAGCCCCTCAAACTCCCTCATCATCTCAGGAGGCGAAGACAGGAAATACAAGGTACATTCTACTTACTACCCTGGCTACAGTAGTGTTGAGTGCTCCCTCCCTCCCTCCCTCCCTTCCTCCCTCTCTCCCTCCTGTCTCCTCCCTCCCTCCCTCCCTCCCTCCTTCAGGTGTGGGACAGCTATGGCCGCAGCATGTTCAGTTCGTTCCTCCACGACTCACCAATTGCCTCCTTAGCCTGGAGCCCCGATGGTAAGGCTTGCTGACTCGGCATCATTTGATGATGGGTGGCCCTCATGATGTATCACTTGCTAGACTTAAAACCGAATGGTGTAGAACCAGGGGAAGGGGAGAACCAGAAGACAATTCTCTTTCCTTAGGTGACATTTTAATGAGCCTCTCTCAGTGAATTGTATACCACTGGTATACTATTAGTATACTAGGGGGGAAGGCATTAGTATAATTATGTTGTCCCCCAAAAAGCTAGTATACTACTAGTATGCTATGATACACAGTGTATCAAGAAAGGGCCATTGCAAGTTAAATGGCCAAGGCCCAAAGGGAGTGTATGTCTATTCTATCATACATGTACATGTATCTGTCTCTTCCTCCCATAGGAGAGCTATTTGCTGTAGGAGCGTTCAATACCCTGAGGCTATGTGACAAAATTGGGGTAGGTAAACATAAAGCCATACAATCACGCATATGGAAGTAAGCAATTGCAAAACATGCAGTTACCTGTAGACCCAATCCCCGATTTTACGCTTGATTCACAATGGATTACAGTATTGTACATGCATACGTGTAAGGGTGATTGTTGATTAACAATGTCTGTATCCCTTCCCCTCTCCCAGTGGTCCCATAGCTTGGACAAGCCCACCTGTGGTACTGTGCTTGGCCTTGCCTGGACGGCCGATGGGACGCAGTTTGCTGGGGCATGTGGAAATGGCCAGGTAGTATTTGCACAGGTGGTGGACAGGTCAGTGGAAACGTGTCTCTGGACAACAAATTTATGAGACATTCTTTGCATAAGTAAGGACGTCCTGATGCTCAGAACACTTTCTGTTTCAGGTTCATGATTTATAGAAGCATGTATGTGTGCTAAGTCACCATAGAAATTTATGGGAACGAGGCTACTCTCATGTACCTTCAATAATTTACAGAAGCTTTAAATTTTGTATCCAATCATTGTACAGGCACTTGGAGTGGCACAACTTGGAGGCAACAGTCAACGAGGACAATACCATTGATGTTAGGGACGTCACCAACGACGCCAGAGAACACTTAGGTTGGTCCAATAGCTGTACATACAAGCACACAGAGACATGTCAGTTCGCATTCTGTTCACAAGTAGTTGCCTGCATTTAAGACTAATTCAGTAGCCTCACTTCCAAATTTACACCGCGGTAGTAAATAGCCTATGGATGTTCAGCACACAACGTGGCATTAACATAGGTGTTAACATGGCGTTAACAGGGGTGTTAACGCGGGAGTGTTAACATGGATGTTAACATGGTGTTAATGTGGGTGTTAACATGGGATAACATAGGTGTTAACATTGGTGTTAACAGGGTATTAACATGGTGTTAACAGGGTGTTAACATGGTGTTAACAGGGTATTAACATGGTGTTAACGTGGCGTTAACAGAGTGTTAACGTGGCGTTAACAGGGTGTTGACGTGGTGATAACGTGGTCTTAACAGGGTGTTAACAGGGTGTTAACATGGTGTTAACAGGTTGTTAACAAGGTGTTAAATGGCGTTAACAGGGTGTTAACGTGGTGTTAACAGAGTGTTAACGTGGTGTTTACTGGGTGTTAACAGGGTGTTAACATGGTGTTAACAGGGTGTTAACAGGGTGTTAACATGGTGTTAACAGAGTGTTAACATGGCGTTAACATGGTGTTAACGCGTGTATTAACGGGAGTGTTAACATGGGTGTTAACAGGGTGTTAACGTGGTGTTAACAGGGTGTTAACGTGGTGTTAACAGGGTGTTAACAGGGTGTTAACATGGTGTTAACAGGGTGTTAACATGGCGTTAGCAGGGTGTTAACATGGCGTTAGCAGGGTGTTAACATGGCGTTAACAGGGTGTTAACATGGTGTTAACATGGGTGTTAACATGGGTGTTAAAATAGTTAACATGGTGTTAACATGGAGTAACAAGTGTTAAATGTAACCCATGTATACCCATGTTAGTCCATCTATACTATGTGAACCCATGTACACCTTTTAATTAACCCATGTATACCCATGTTAACCCATGCATACTGACGTATACTCATGTTAACCCATGTTCATTAATAAGCCACATATACCCATATTAACCCATTTTAGTTAATCCATGTATACACACATACACACACACATAACCAGAGTTTACGCATGTAGGCTAACCTTGCAACCACTCACCAAGCAATGTTAATGGACCATGTTTACTATATTTACCAGTAAACACAACAAATGTACAGTCTTATATCTATCCCTATACTATACTATCACAATGATATTACACAGAATTCCACGACCGTGTCATCAAGGCCTCTCTCTCCTGGGGTCACCTAGTGGTCACCACTTCTCTGCAATGCTACATATACAAGTGAGGAACCCTTTGTTTGGGAATAATAATTACCTGATACCTCATTGCAAATTTGCATTAAAAAATGGTCTGTCCACCAAATTTTTTAATCATGCCGACTAGAGCTGAAACAGCACGCTTATTTCCCATATTGTGTATTGCACTCTCTCCACATGCCATATTGTCATGGATTTGAGATAATAGAGTGAGTGCATACATGTATGCATGCTGCTACGGCTACTGCTACTACTATGAGTTTCAAGCAGCAGCTCTGCTCTCCTGTAGCAGCCATAGCTGAAACTTGGAACTGTGTAGTAGACAGAGACATCTGTCTCCTGAAAGCTACTCATGTTGTCGTAGCTTCTCCAGCAACTGCATGGGCGATACGGCTCCCAAACGTTCTAGTGGATGTGGTTTTGTGGTAACTATCATTTGTCATATGTCACACCTCTAGCTGCAAGCAAAGCCTCATCTGCGCAATGCGTATACCTAGTTAAGTACATGCAGCATGAACTTGAACCCGGGACCGGTATGTGACACTCATGAGGATTCCAATTTCACATAAACTTTGTGGTACTCAGAACAGCATGCAGGCTAGGTCATCTCACTCCCTCTTCTGTTATTCAGCTCCCGGAACTGGACCACTCCAGTAACCATAGACTTGAAGACAGGGGCCGTGAGCCTGATCAAGCAGGCCGATAGGTGAGCCAGCTAGCTCTGTTTTTAGGCACATATTTTGATGGTTCTCTATTTCCCACTCAGACACTTCCTAATGGCTGACAATATTTCTGGAATACAGATAATTTCCTACGAAGTATGTATACAACTTCCCACAAGGCATCAGCAATTCTTTTACCCCTTCTTACCCCTCTCCCCCTCCCCACTTCCTCCCCTCTCCGCCATCCCCCTCAGGGTCGTGCCCTGAGCACCCTCAAGTGCCCAGGGCTACATGCTGACTCCCTCAATGCCCAGACTGTGGCAGTGTGTGGGGACACTGTAGCCATCAGAGACAAAAAGGAGGAAAAAGGTGTGTGTGTTATTCTTATGTGATACACATGTGATAGTCATGTGATACTAGCTCATATGATACAAATTGTGTATTCATGCATCATAAACTACTTCTGACATTCATTTTGCTGATAGTCATGTGACACAATGAGACATTGGAATCAGAGTAATGTACCACCATGACATTTATACACATACTTGATCATATGACATGCATGTGACATCCTGTGACATTCACGTGACAAGGCCTGTGACATTCATGTGACATTAATACCTGTAAAAACATATATCTCTCTCCAGTTATTCACATCTTTGATGCCTTCACTGGCAAGGAGCTAGGAGAGGGGCAGCCCCTGCACCACCAGGTAAAACATACATATAGCGGTAATAGAAAGTTACCGTATAAAGTAATGGAACTGTGCAGTTGGCATACCTCATTGCTGTTGTTCACCTCCATCCCTCCCTCTCTCCCTCCCTACCACCCTCCCTCCCTCCCAGCTGGAGGTGCTCTCTCTCTCCCTCAGTCATGCAGGTCCCTCCCAGCACCGACTGCTGGCCTTCATCAACAAGAACCACGACCTCCATCTCATTCCGGCCCGGGGGATCGGTGGCACAAGAAGATCCATCAGCCTAGGTGAGTTGTGGTAGCATATGAGAGCCCAAGCGTCAACTGGAAGTTTATAAAGTAGTCAGGAAAAGCGTCCAAGTATGCGATAAACATGCAGTTTTTCAGCAAAAATGATCTGCTATTGCAGTTGGGTGTCTTGGTGTACAAGCAGTGTTACCATGTTTAGTGACAGCAATTATGTTTTTGCATCAATATAACTCATAAGTGAGTGTCCACTTGTCAAAAGATTGTGAAGGCAGATTTTAAAGTTAGTAAGAAGTTGGGTGGACAATGCTCACCTCCTTCCCTCTCTCTCTCCATGCACCTCACCAGGCTCCATGGTAACCAGTCTCTGCTGGAACGACCGTACCAACATGCTGGCGGCGATGCAGGACGGTAAGTTTGTGGTCTGGTACCATCCTGCCGTGGTGTACTCTGACAAGGACCTGCTGCCTCAGACCGTGGTACACAAGGAGGGAAGGTGAGGACTGCCCCCTCCGTCTCGCCCTTGCTATGGGTATCAAGAAACAGTACTTGTTTGCCCCTAGTCTGTGGCTAGTGACCTACTAGTCTCATGCTCAGACCATCTTGTCTCATACCCAGACTCTCCAGGACGTCTATGCATGAGTCTCAAGTGGAGTGTCTGAGTGTGAGATTAGTGACCTATTCTCGTATTTAAACATCTTTTGAGCATGTTCATACAAGTACATACATGCCAAAAAGGGCCAAAAGATAGACGTCTGTTTTACACATGTTAGAAGATAACATGCCCTAGCATCTCTCTCTCTCTCTCTCTCACACACACACCCACACACACACACACACATGCACACACGCACACACACGCATACACATGCACACACACACACTCACACACACACACAGTGAGTTCTCCCGAAGTCCCCAGCTCCTCCAGTTCACAGGAAACCACTGCACCCTCAGAAGATCAGACGGAGCCCTCATCACAACCAGGTGGGGGAAGTAGCCTCATTACCAGGTCTTCCACCCACTTACAGTATGGGAGAGGGGAGGGGAGAGCCTGGGGACGTAGTTAGGTGGTAGGAGTCAATCACCATCTCCAGTAATCGGCCATCTCCAGATACTAGAAATGCATCCATACTCCTTCCCTCCCCAGCATCTCCCCCTTTCCTGCCATCCTCCACCAGCATGCTGCAGCCAACAAGTGGGAGGCGGCCACCAGGCTCTGCCGCTTCGTCAAGGTGGGCAGAATTAGTGGCACGCACACAAGGAATGCCGTAGTCTCGTTCCCAGGCCACGCAGTCCGACCACACGGCCTGAGAACCAGACTAGGAATACTGCTCAAGTCCACGGCTCTCTCTTTTCAAAGATATGATCCATTAAAATCGCATTGTCTATCACCAGCCTTCTTTCTAGGCCACAAGTAACAAAGCTGGGGTGGAGGTAGCCTCATTCTGTCTAGGACCCTGCCATCATTAATAATTCCTACTAATTCCCAGGACCCCGCCCTCTGGGCCTGCCTAGCAGCCATGGCTGCCTCTGCCAGGGACCTCAACACTGCTGAGACTGCATATGCCGCCATAAATGAGGTATGAATGATGTCCTTGACTAAGTGATTAGATTCATTGGTGTATGAGTGGTGTGATTCATGATTGTGCAATGTTGCGCAAGTCTATAATCAGATTCATGGGTGTAATTAGCAACATTTGTATGACAGTGGTGTGATTCATGATTGTGCAATGTTGTGCAAGTCTATAATCAGATTCATGGGTGTAATTAGCAACGTTTGTATAATGTATGACATTTCTATGTGTCATTGTAATTAGCAACGTTTGTATGATGTATGACATTTATATGGCTGCAGTGCTATTATTAGCAACATAGTAGGACATTAAAACCCACAAGTACTTTGAGCAAGTGAACAGTATAAAAGCGGAGTTCTGGCAAGACGACACCATCGCTTCTCGGCCTTTATGGCTAAGATCAAGTAGAAATAACTGTTCTTTGGAGTGTAATATCTCCAATTCGGGCACAGCCCCGAACGATATTACGTCAATTTTTGCAACATGGAGCAGGGTTAGAAGCTTGCTTCACCTGCTCCACGGGTCACCCTAGTATTGCACTATATCTAGGGGTGGCTCATCCCCCTCGGGGGACTACAGAGAAAGCAAACACAAACAATGATATTCCCCAGGCTCTCCCAGTGAAATGCCACATGGGTCTGGGAACAAGTTAAGGCTACACGGAACAAGGCTACAATAATATAGAATTCCCATCAGTGTAGTATTATTTTTATAGAACAGGTAGTATGTGATGTAATAGGAAAGTATAGGAGTTACTTTGGTACGCTAAATATACAACTGAGGTCCAAGGGTGTTTGTGGTACATTAAGGCCATAGCTACCAGCTGTACACTCCTATAATATATCATACAGTCTGATATGAATTGAAAACCAATGTTGATACGCTGAAAATCATACCTAGCTACAATGGTAAGTTCCTACATGTAATGGTGATGTCATCACTATGTGATATATACGTATGGGCTTTCCGACCACATCAATCTGATTAGGTATGCCTCCCTATTCCAAAAAGAGATTAATTGTGTACACTACAAGTGCACACCTTATCCACCATAGCCATAACCTCGTTCCCAGTCTCTCCACTCCAATTTGTACATCGTTTGCAGTAAAAAAAACAACAACTACTGTAAGTGACGTGAAAACTGGAGCAGAGAGACTGGGAACAAGGCTACCATAGCCAAATGATAGCCAAGAATTTATCAAGGATCTAACTACCACAGAATAGGATCTATTTAGAGTTACAAGTCTCTTCTATGGATGTTTACACATGCCTCTTCCCCCTTCTCAGGTGGACAAAGTACAGTACATTTCGCGGCTCCATGAGCTTTCCTCTGCCGAACGCCGGAATGCTGAACTGGCCCTTTTTTGCCGTCAGCCACAGCAAGCTGAAGCCGTATACCTCCAAGCAGGGATGGTCTATCGTGCCATTGAACTTAATATGGCGCTCTTCAACTGGGAAAGGTAAGATAGCAATGATATACGTGAGTGAGCTCATAACCGGGACTGGCTTTGATACCCTACTTATCACTTACCAAAAACTGGTGTTTTTTACTGCAATAGTTCTTTTGCATGGGTGAATAACTTTGTTAGAAGATTTTGGATCACTCACGTACATAATATGCAAATTCAGCGTCTAGAAAAAGCATCAAGAGAGACAGAAACTCCCCCCAAAAAATCAGAGCCCAACTGGAATTGAACCCAGGTACTTGTCAGATGTACTTACCCACTGAGCTACTGAGCAGAAGAGCAGTAGGCAAGCTTTATATTGTTGCCAATTCATACGTACACTCTATATCGTATGCCATACTCTAGTCTTGCAAGCCAGATGCTTCTTTACTTAGGTGGTAGCAGCTAAGCTTAAACGTCTGGAAAGGAGTACACAGTTACTACACACCTTCAACAAAATAATTAGTCAAGAGTATCAGAATTTCAAATTAATATCCAGAAAGGATTAAAACTGGTTGTTTTGTCCTTTCTCGCTATTTTTGGATGAAATTCTGATACTCTTGACTGGTTATTTTTCAATTTGAGGAAGTTTTGGTTCCTTCCATGCCAAGAACATTAAACCAAGTTCACCAGTTCACTTACTCCCTCCCCCAGGGCCCTTGAATTAGCTACAAAGTACAAGACCCATGTGGACACAGTGCTGGCCTACAGGGAGAAGTACCTTCAGGATGTGGGCTGCCAAGAGAGTCTACAGGGCTTCATCCAGTACTCTAGCCAGGTGGGTAGCATTGACCAAAAACTGTCCGCAATGAGCAGGTCGTGGAAAGCCTGGGTACAAGGCTAGCTGCCACTAACATGGCTGGTGTTCGTACAACATACACATCTGGCATTGGTTGCTATTATGCTTGCATAATGTTTGTTCGAAATGCTTCTTTTCTGCAATTTAATTATGCTGAGCATCAAGTCTATAGCTTGTGTTGTTCCCTTTGTCCAGCTGAGTGTTGACTGGGAGAAGGTGAAGGCCAAAGTTGCAGCAGAGGAACAGAAGGAAAGAGGAGGAGCGGAGCCATAGACTGCACATACTGCGTGCAGAGCCCCTCTGCCAGTTACATGCGTCGTATAACTACCATTTTTTAATACTTCCATGAAAATATACACTCTTTATATAATATGAATAATTATGGTCCTTGCATACGATATACATGGAGTAAAAAAAATAACTATGCCAACAAATGATATACTGGTAGGGAGATGTACTGGAAATAATACATTCAAGAACTAAAAATTCAAAACCGCTATTAGGATCATCATAATCCACCGCCCGTAAAAATGACTGGACCGGCCACTGGCCTCTGCCCCAGACCCACAGCTGTTGGGGTCCATACCATTAGACAGGAGGACAAAATCAACAGCAGCTGCGTCTCCATCGGATACAGCCACATTTTGTGTTGCACTGTGATAACCACAGGCGGAGGCCCTTATTTGGTAGCTACCAGGTGTCAGCAAACGCCAGTAGTCACCATCGCGACCAGAAACAATAATATCGTGATCTCGATCCAAAACAGCAATAGTGGCAGCAGCAATTCCATTGCCACTTGGATCCACCACGAATCCTTTCACTCCCTTGTGAACCTGTTTGATGTAGGCAATAAGGGCGTTCTTGTTCGCCTCCCAAATTCCTTGGAGCTCGCTTGCATATGGATACTTACTGCAGCCCTGTTCAATGGTTATTTCAAAGCAGTTTGAGTAAAGGTAATTGTAGTCTTGCATACCACCATCAATGCTGTACCAGTCAGCTCCATTGGTGATTCCATTGGGAAAACTCTCGCCATCACGTGGATCGGTGGGACAGGGCTCTCCAAGGTGCATCGTCGTATGAGCATTGGAGTATGCCAGGGCTAGCTGTCTGAAAATGTCATCATCTGGTGACCTGGTATAAATCGCTGCACCGGATAAGCTATTGTCGTAAGGATAGTTTGCCACTAAGGCGCCATTGTGAAGGTTGGCTGATAAAACAAAGGGGTAATCTTTTAACCATTGGATAACAGCTGCCGTTTCTGGCTGTTGATCTTTCTCGGTCCTTCCGAAACGGTCAGGAAAATTCCGGTTCAGATCATGGTCATTTGCATTGTATCGTCCCTGCAAACCACAGCAATCTCCCTCCCTCGCTTCCGTGTAGCCATCAGGGTTCATGGATGGCAGAATGTGGATGCGAGTTGAGTCCACCAACTCCTTAATTCCGGCATCAGTAGCATAGTTATTGCACAGGTACTGCATGAGATACAGCAGCGTCTCCCTCCCTGTTACTTCGTTCCCGTGCATGTTTGCTAGGTATTTGAACTCAGGTTCGCCCGGTTCGTGGACGCCTGGATTGTCCGAGATCTCGATGACCAGAAGCTCCCGCCCTTGGGCAGACTGCCCGATAGAGTACACCCGTGCTATCTCTTGAAAGATGGCGGCATAGTGGTACATGAGGTTGACTAGCTGCTGGTTGCTATGATGGCGGAACTGGATGGCTGTCTCAGGCTGGAAGGTAGGTCCTTGGCCACTGCAGCCTGGGGGATGAGGGAAGAGAAATCCTGAACAACACAGAAACAGCACTGTTTTGATCCACATGACAATTGGCTAGATCTCGTGGGGGCGTGAACGTCTGGGCACGAGACTAATAATTGCGCATGCAATCTTGCCCGCTGTGATTAATGTGGAAGCGAGGCTATGTTTTTGTAAAAGGATTGTGTGTCCATAGTTATACTGCTTGTTTTAGTAGTATTATTGTAAAACAGACAGAGATTCCATGATCCGCGGGGTGTTTGCGGTTTTTTAGCAGCGCACAATCTGCGCGCGCTGCATGCTGTCTCTATGAAAATGACGTAATGTATTGCAACACTTGAGAGAAAGCAAGCAGGTGTCAATCCCCGGATAACCTCCTGATAAGACAAGAAGTACCTCGATTTGTTCACTAAATTTTTTATGATATTCCTCATACTACAGCAAGAAAGAAATGGAGCAGTGTGCTGCAATAGGTGCTGTTGAAGTTGTTGACAATTTGGCTTTTGAGTTTAAAGAGAATCCTCAGTGGAGAAGAAAAGGAATGCAGAGCACTTCAGATATGCTTCAAGAAATCTCAGAAATGAGAGCACAATTTGAATGTCTCACAGATGAAAGGCAGAAATTACATCCTCATGATATGGAAGTGGAGTACGTGTATCATTCAAATCTTGGTGAAGGTGTTGGAACACAGACATACGAGGACACTCAAGCGCTTGTGTCAGATAGTTGCCTCGAATCTCCTAGTCGTGATCAAAGAGAAACTATCAACACCTTCAGAGCTCTTCGTGAGCTGAAAAGGCTCCACACCCATATGGAACATAATGGGTTGCTGACAGTTGATCAGATCTGCAATATTCACGCAATTGTGCTGGATGGCCTCCACCCAGAAGCTGGGAAGTTACGTGAAACTACCGTGTTCACTCGCACGGATAGAGGTATGCACTTCTATCCCCGCCCAGAGGTAGTTGAGCAAGAGCTGTATAATGTTATCGACCGTCACAACATTCATATGGAAGCTCTAGAAGAGAAAATCAAAAACAAAAAGCTGTCTGATTTAGAGAAGATTATGTATGTGATAAAATGTGCCGCTTGGCTGCTGTTTCACATTGTAGACACCCACCCATTTATTGACGGCAATGGCCGAACGTGCAGGTTATTGGGAAACTACGTACTTTCACTTGTAACTCCCTTCCCTGTTTCTGTCTATAGTGATGCCTCCACAAATTGCCGCAGAGATTACATTAACGCAATCGTAAGATGTAGAGAAAATCCCAGAGAAGGGCCCAGTGAACTAGCCGCAATGATGGTGGAAGGGCTTTGGATGGGCTGGAAAAGGTGGAAAGAACTCGTTGAAAGCTCACAAAAGTATTAAGCAGATAATAGTAGTATAAAGTATGACATGGTACTTCTTCACTTGGTAGTCTCTACTTTCATGTACATGTATCTGTCACTGTATTATTAAGCATCATTATAATCAGCTATAATATAATAGTACAGTAGTATACAGATAAAAATATTATTCATGCTGATAAATTTGTGCCAACATTCATTACAGGAAAGTATCTGGAAGAGAAGCATTTTCAATAAAGCTGACTGTAATCTGACAATGTATATGTCTATTCCGTTTTACTGAGCTGATCCTGAGCTTTGCAAGTTGCTGACTGGTGCGCCACCACCCGGTGTCAAGTGAATATATATAGGCATCCCCGAAAATGGGCATCCCGGATGCCTATTTTTACGTAAATATAGGCACCCCGATGCCCATATTTACGTGAATATGGGCATCGGGGTGCCTATATTCACTGTGAATATGAGCATCCCGTTGTGAAAATAGGCATCTCATATGGATCTCTATATTCATACAAATTTAGGCATCGGATGCCCGTAATTGAGTAAATATGGGCACCAGGGTCCCTATATTTTTATGAAATTATAATTCAATGTACAAACCAGCTGTAATTAATAGCAGAAGAATGCATTTAAGAAGAATGACCCCCCAGTGGTCAACACAATCTAAGTCATAACTCCTCTAATACTTGATATTACAACTGTAAGTACAAATCTTGATTGTATTGCAGATGCACAAGCTGAGCTTAAGACTACACTCCCCAGGGGTCAACACAACCTAGGTCTCACTGAATGACTCCCCAATATTACACTGTAGTCTACAACTGTACATGCAGATCTTGATCGTGCTGCACAAGCCGAACTTTATAAGAACTAGTGTTGTTTTAGTATGGCTTCATATAATTTAGTTCTAGTTTTAGTTAAAACTCTATTTAGAGTGCAAAATTAAGTTTAGTTATAGTTAGTTAACTAAAATGTCTAAGCTATTACTAAAATACCTTTTAGTTCAGTTAACTAACTAAAATGGTACATTTTGGGGACCAAAAATTTTAGTTTGGTTATAGTTTAGTCTTCAGGGGAAACTTTCAGTTTTAGTATACTAATTAAATCTGTTTTGGCCTCTACTAAATTTGTTTTAACTAATACTTTTGATTAACTAAAACAACACTATATTATTAAGAACACATGCACATCTTTCACAGTAGATAATAAAATGTAATCAGCAGCCTTAGTATAACCATTACAATATGATAGATAAAGACAATCATGAAGTAATGGAAGTAGCTACATGTACTTTCTGCGGCAGTCTTTGCATAGCCAAGTATCTGGTGCGTGCCGTCTTCTTTAACCCGATACATTTAAAGTGGAATCATAATTCACAGGCATCACACTACACCATTCTCGAGCCATAAGTCTTGGGCATCTTACATGTACAATAGATATACAGTGCCTCTAAGTCTTGGGATTTCTGATCACATCTAGCCTCGTCCCCAGGCCACACAACCCCGCGAAAGAGTGGCCTGGTATCTACTGTTCGCGCATGCGCGAGATAATTGGAAGAATATACGGAATAGGCTCAGTAAGCGTATCCGTGAACCGTCTTAGACACGTGGCCAGGAGTAGTATTGAGACAGTATACGAATATAGTAAGCGGAAGAACTACAAACCAGACTTTCTGCAGCTGAAATGGCTTTCAAACCAGTCAGGCATACTAGAAGAACCTGTAATTTTTTATCCGCTACGATTATAATAACTATCTTACCATAAAATTTCGGAAGCGCCTCTCTCCTGGCAGTAACCGTGAGCTGCTCGATTTTCAATCGCAGATGTAGCCTTCTAGGCTTTTCAGTGGCAAACGGGATCGAAATTTCAAACTACCGATCACTGTCTAGGCACGTAGCTAGCGAAAAACCATCACTATAGGCCATCAACCCTGCTAACCGAACGTGACGTCATTATATACGGATAGAACACGATAGTTCCCGATTTACCAAGATTTCTGGTAAATTACGCGCATGCGCAAACAGTGGATCATGGATACGGGCCACTCTTTCGTGGGGGGGTGTGGCCTGGGGACGAGGCTAGATCACATCATGGTCGCCAGCTATGAACTTTCCCGCCGTTCGTTCGCATGCAAAAGGGGGTGCCTGTAATCACGAAGGGGTCCCCAAAATCACGTGAATATGGGGACCCGGGGATGCCCATATTTACGGGGTGTGCATATTTTTCATGACACCGGGCCAGACATCGTCTCTAGGAAGGGCCTGAGTTGGGCACCAAATGGTAGAATACAGAAACAGCACTGTTTTGATCCACATGGTTCTCGGGATCGTGGGGGCGTGAACGTCAGGGCACGAGACTGAGCGAGCAATTGCATCATTCACCCAAAATACTTTTCCTGCACGGAGGGCAAAAGTCGCTTGGGGAAAGTACTTATACCCTCCTTCCGATTTTTTTCGAGTGGGTATCGGTAGAGGCGCCGAGACAATCGAACGAAATATGCCGCAGAGATCTGCTACAGATATTCAGGGGTATCTCCCCCACGTGTGGCGTTTTAGTGTTTGTGTGTATACAGCTACAATAATCAGTGCGCGAGGCATTTCTGCACATTGTTACTAGACTGTGACCGCGCCTCCAAAATTAACGTCCGCGCGCCCCTCCTCATCACGCGATAACGAATAATCGATAATCTCACTGAGTACTGACACTGGAGCCATTAAGAGAATCAGGTGAGCTAAAAAGCACCATCCTCTTCTCATTAGTGTATGTATGCATGAACAGCTTGATTTAAGGAGACAATTCACATGATCACCATCCAAATCACCATTTCCTGATTTCTGATGACCCCTAAAAAATGGCCGCCACATTAAATGTGTACAAAATGACGCTAGCTAGCTATAACTTGTTCTTCATCTTTTCAGTGAACTTGAACTCCATAGTGAGATAAGGCCACAATGTCCAGTGATGCCATGAAGCAACAAGGGAGTGTAGATGACCTAGCTTTTGAGTTTGAAGAAAATCCGCCATGGAGAGCAGTGGATACTAAAAGGGAAACGTCGACCATGCTCAAAGAAATTACTGAAATGAAGGAAAGATATGAGCATGCAGGGCTACCTACTGCCGAAAGTCGATTCTGTGAGAGATTTGCTCGTAGGATGGCAGTCTCTCACATCTATCATTCAAACGTTTGTGAATCAGTAGGTACACAAACATACGGAGATACTCTAAGTGCTGTTGAGGAATTTTTTGCTGCGGAAGGCACAATGGCTGAAGAGGAATCATGCAAGAAGCGTGAAAAAAAGTTTACAGAAACAACCAACACATGCAGAGCTCTGCAAAAAATTCATGGTTTTCATGCCGACATGGAAGGTACTGGGATACTGATTGTTGAACAGATTTGTGAAGTGCACAGAATCCTACTGAAGGGTTTTCCTAAAAGACCAGGTGAGCTACGTTGCCAGCCTGAAGATATAGTGGTTACTGATACGGAAGACGGTTGCTATCACTACCTTCGCCCTGAGCTGGTTGCGGTACACCTGGATGCGGTGATTGATAGCCACAACCATCGCATGGATGCTTTGGAAAAGAAAGTCAAAAACGGAAAGATAACTCAGCCAGAGAAAGTGACGTACGTCATAAAATCTGCTGCCTGGTTACTCTTCAACTTTGTTAACAATGTCCATCCATTCTTAGATGGCAACGGTCGAATCTGCAGGTTATTGGCCAATTATGTCCTTTCGCTTGTAGTGCCTTTTCCCGTTTCGATATATCATACCTGTTCAGGTAAAAGAGCCCGCTGTGATTACCTGGAAGCCATCATTAGTTGCCGGAAGAATCCATCTGAAGGACCCCGACAGCTGGCAACCATACTGCTGGAAAGCGTTTGGGAGGGGTGGAAGAATTTTTTCGAAAATCTTCATTCATGGAATGCCAGCAACTTGCCATCAATAGCTCTAAGACAATCTACAGTAGATCGAGATCTCGAAGAGCGTGTGAGACGGTTATGTCACAGTGACCCTAGTATTGATGTGAACAGTGCTATAACGGCGGTGCGAAATGCTGTTGTCACAGCTAATATTTCTGAATTGCAGGATCACCAATGCATACACATAGAAGTGACTGTCAGCAGTAAAAATGTTTCTCTAGCACTGTATCCATAGGTATTTTAAAACAAGATTGTATCCATTGCATAGTTTTTGTAAAAAGATTGTGTGTCCATAGTTATACTGTAAAAAGCTTGTTTTAGTGTAAAACAGACAGAGATGCTATAGCGCTATGATCCGCGGGGTGTTCGCGGTTTTTAGCGGGGAAATGCGCGCACAATCTGCCGTTTCTATGGAAATGACGTAATGTATTTGCAACTTACTTCCGTCGATCGAGAAAGCCGAGAGCTAGCTCGAGTTTGAATGTTAGTTGTCGATTTATTCAATCCCTGGACAATACAAGAACTACCTCGACTTGCTCACAGGTAGGTAGTAAGCTTATAATTTGTCGAGCGAGTTTAAATTCTGGTTAAAAAGGCTGGAATAATTTTTTTCCAAGCGTTCCATTGACCCTTTTTTTGATCCGTTGTTCCAGCCAGTTCTCCTATTAAACTCGCTGCGAACACTTACCTTCGCTATAAAACTTCAAACGGGGAGACTTGGAAGCGCTCACTATCACAGTGAGCTTGCTTCCGCCTCTGGTCTTCTAGGCACGTAATAGCATGTAGCCATTTTGTTTTGTGGGTGGGGTATAATTTGTGTGTCGGCCAGTCTGTTTTGCGGGTCTGTGTTGTGGGCATACTCCTGGTCCACTGTATTTTGTGGGTGGGTGTTGTGGGTGTACCACCTGTGCCATACCTAGCAATTCTCGCAAAGTGTCAAATGAGGACATCCCTGCACATTATGTATCACCAGTAATACGGGCCAAATGGCGAGGGTGGAAACTTAATTTACTATTTTATGATACTTCTCATGCTACAGCGAGAGAGAAATGGAGCAGTGCGCTACGATAGGTGCTATTCAAATTGTTGACAATCTGGCTTTTGAATTTAAAGAAAATCCTCAGTGGAGAAGAAAAGGAATGGAGAGCACTTCAGATATGCTTCAAGAAATCTCAGAAATGAGAGCACAATTTGAGTGCCTCACAGATGAAAGGCATCCTCATGTTATGGAAGTGGAGTATGTGCATCATTCAAATCTTGGTGAAGGTGTTGGAACGCAGACATACAACGACACTAAAGCACTTGTCTCACATAGTTGCCTCGAATCTCATAGTCGTGATCAAAGAGAAACCATCAACACCTTTAAAGCTCTTCATGAATTGAAGAGTCTCCACACTCATATGGAACATAGTGGGTTGCTGACAGTTGATCAGATCTGCGATATTCACGCAATTGTGCTAGATGGTCTCCACCCAGAAGCTGGGAAGTTACGTGAGACTACCGTGTTCACTCGCACGGATAGAGGTATCCACTTCTATCCCTGCCCAGAGATAGCTGAGCAAGAGCTGTATAATGTTATCGACCGTCACAACATTCACATGGAAGCTCTAGAAAAGAAAATCAAAAACAGAAAGCTGTCTAATTTAGAGAAGGTTACGTATGTGATAAAATGTGCTGCTTGGCTGCTCTTTCACTTTGTAGACACCCACCCATTTATTGACGGCAATGGCCGAACGTGTAGGTTATTGGGAAACTACATACTTTCACTTGTAACTCCCTTCCCTGTTTCTGTCTATAGTGATGCCTCCACAAATTGCCGCAGAGATTACGTCGATGCAATCGTAAAATGTAGAGAAAATCCCAAAGAAGGGCCCAGTGAACTAGCTGCAATGATGGTGGAAGGGCTTTGGGTGGGCTGGAAAAGGTGGAAAGAACTCGTTGAAAGCTCACAAAAGCCAATTTGCAGACTGTATTAAGCAGATAATAGTAGTATAAAGTATGACATTGTAAAGTCTTTGGTAGTCTCTACTTTCATTCATGCAGCTGTCACTGTATTGACCATCTATATAAATAGCTATAATAATAATACCCGTAGATACAGATAATAAATTCATGCTGATAAATTAAATGTGCCAACATTCATTACAGGAAAGTATCTGGAACAGAAGCATTTTCAATAAAGCTGACTGTAATCTGACAATGTATATGTCTATTCAGTTTTGCTGAGCTGATCCTGAGCTTTGCCAGTTGCTGACTGGTGCGCCACCACCTGGGCCAGACATTGTCTCTAGGAAGGGCCTGAGTTGGGCACCAAATGGTCTACAGAACAAAAGTGTGAAAGATGTGAGTTCAGTATGATACTAGCTATATAGCCACATTTCCAGGCCCACCCTATTGTTGTATTCACGGTGATATTTCATTCTTTATCCTCTGACTGGAGATCTTACCAGCTCTACTTGTGTCTGCATGTGATCAATGGTAATGGTATACGTACAACATCGTCATCGCAGTTTTCTTGCACAGTGTGAGCAGAGTAGAGCTGTGAGCAAAGCTGGTATTAATTCTTGTAAATACTCTAAACTAGTTTTTACAGCAGCAGCTTCAATCCACTAAGTCTTTTAGTTTTATCAAGCTAGCTTCCAGAGGATATGAGTAAACAAGGCTCATGATACAATGCCGGCTTGAATGGCTGTTTCATGCAAGCAAGAGAGTCTGCAGACAGTTACTGAATGCCCTTTTTATAGGAAACCTTGTCCCCAGGCTTCCTTTGCGTACGGGAGCCTGGAAACAGGGCTAAAGAAAACTACTGACGGACTAAAGGAATCTTTTATCAAGTGACAGTCGTAGCACTTACGTTGCAAGTACTTCTGCTGGGAGGTTTGTGATGTAGGGTGGAATTGGGTTTCCCGTAAGAAACTGGGCAATCTCATTGCTGAAATTATTGCAGTTGTGATCCAAAAGGTTGTACTTCTCTGGTCTGTAGAACAAAAGTGAAAGAGTACAATGCCTTATTATTCAAACTGTTCCTAGCTTGTATCATTAGTGGTACTGTAGAAGAGAGTCCAGAATAAGCACGTTAAAATGAGGAATTTTGTTGCCAAACAGAAATAGCAAATTTAATGCTCCGGTGGGGGCTCTAGCCTTTTGTGGAATAGTGACATACGTGAACTGTGGTCCCAGGTCTGACAGATATTCATAGAAGAGGTCTGGGGGTACTTCTGTCTCTCCAAGGTCCTCTACCTTATCCGGAGGCCCAAGGATCGTTCCTCCCTGGATAGAAATAGCAAATTTAATGCTCCGGTGTCCAGGGTGGGGGCTCTAGCCTTCTACCCAGGCCTTTACACTCCAGATCATAATGTGGCTCTGATTTCATTCGGTAAGGTTCTCTCATTAACACTAACGGACCAGAGGTTCCATTCATCCCTTGTTTCTTATCTGGCTGCATGAAGATACCCAGCCCTGGATATGAGGCTGTGTACCGTATTTGTCCTAATTATGGCACCAAAAAAAATTATAACTGTTGGCTGGGGCTTGATTGTCCTAGGCAGTTTCACCAAAATGTCCTCACGTGGGCCGAGAGTCTCGGCCCAACACGTGATCCGCACATGACTACGTTAGCAACAACTAGTTAATAACTACATTCCGACCCCGCCCATACCTGGTTAAACGGTAATTATCTGTGCAGATATATAGTAGCTAACTTAGGCATCCTTCGTATCGGCCTAGGCCTTGAACGTTATCGCTTTTAGGTACCGAATTTCAATGGCAAGCTTTGTGCAGTGAAACTGGAAAGTAAATAACTATTAATAATTGCATTTTTCAAAATTTCCAGTTGCTATGTGTACTTCGCGTTCGGATATTTTGGTGAAACTGTAGACCAGACCTCCAATCTTCCTCAGTGGACAGGGCTCAAACGTGCAGGGATTAAACCACTAGGCACTAGCTACCTACTCCTGTAAGTTTCAGCCCACAGGTCGGCTTTACTTTTCGGAATGAAAGCCCCAATTGCCTCCTTTATTATGTCTTGCCTTATACCTGTCATAAGTATATGTAGACTTCTTTTTGTATCAAATAAATACATTAAATTTTGCATTCAGTTTATATTGATGTTACTATTTCCATCACAGAAGTGGCACTTAAATTAGGACATCCTTGGGCTAAACATTGGACGGGTATACTTACTGGAGGGCAGTACTCGATTCCCATTCCACCGAAAAAGAATTCTGAACCGTGCACAACTATCCCAGTATGCCTGTGAAAGTGAAGTCATGAAAATTACATGTATATTCAATTCTAGACTCACAGTGACGAAAGCTTACCAAATTCCATCAATTTGTTTTCCTGTATAGCAAAATAAGTAAGGTATTTAACGCATGTATTTCTGCATTTCAATATGGGTAAGATAAACTCAATACTACACCAATATGACCAATAGTCTGGGGGTCTGGCACGCGAGACTACATGACCAAATCATAGCAACAGAAATACACCCGTGAGACTCACCTAGAAACAATGGGGATAGCTGTGCAGCTAATCCCTTAGAGATATCATAGATATACACCTGAACTTTACTCATTCTGCTTCCTTATGCGCTAGGCGGCTAATCTTGGGAAGCTTGGAAGATACAACTCAGCTTTAGTTGGGGTGCTTTTATTGGAACGATATGAAAAGGGTGGGGCCAATAAATGAAGTGGGTGGGGATGGAGGGGAGTTCCCTGACATGATATTACAAGCACGTGAGATAGAAGATGGCTAGGTGAAGTTCGAAATCCGCGTGTTTACTTTTGTGCTAATAACCCCCCAGCTGGCTTCCTGAACTCCCGAGCTAATATCCCTAAAACCCTAGCCGATTATACTGGAAAAGGAACAGCTGTCACAAACTTTATACACTCCCAAGACCAGAACCTACTCTTGGAGGTTTGGTAGTACTAGCTACATCGATCGGAGCTAGCTGCTAGGGCTGCAAAGATGACGGAGAAGCCAGGCCCTAGTGGTAGGCCCTGGTACCACAAGCACATCGGTCGTATGGAGACCGAAAAGCTGCTTATGGAGTCCCGCGAGGACGGTGCCTTCCTGATACGAGAGAGCGACACGGTGAAGGGAGCGTACGTACTCTCTACTATGTAAGTATCAGTGCATGCGTGTCTACTACATCTAGCTTTGCATAAGTGGGTGTATGCTCAAGGCAGGCCGAGTATAGTATCGAGATATTATCTGCGGTAATTATCCGGTCCCTGCCACTACAGTGAGTGTAGGGAAGCCATATCATAGCATAATTATGCCGAGTATTCCCTAAAATGCGGCTCCTAGCTAATGTCTTACTCAACCTGGGGAACTAGTAGCCTCATAATCCAGATCCCAGCCTGGTTTATATGCTGTGTATCTGCTATATAGCAGACCAAGAGATTCACTCCTGTCTCGTTCCGGATCCAGGAGTGTGGGAGGACCCGATCGAGGCTGGGCAGGTAGCTGGAGATAGGGCCTAGAGGTTTCCACGCAAGGTACCACCACGTTTCACGACTCTTATAGTGCCTACAGTTTCCCAGTGCAATCTTGCAAGCCCGGCCCATTTCTCCAGAGGCTAACTCCTTCCCAGGACATTTTTTATAGCTTTTTGATCAAGTGCAAAATTTTGCGCTATGTACAAATGAACTATAATTATGTCAATGCATGCCTATTCTCAGGACTCATCCCTGTATATTTTGTTCTGTACTATATATGCTATGAACTGTTTATGTAGCCTCATTCCCAAGCTGCCATGTACACACGTACATACATAGTGTGAAGAAACTATGGAGAACTTTAGAGTGATGCTAGAGGTGCTGTGATTACATAGCATAACAATGCAACACACTCATCTGTGTCTCCAGCCTCACTCTCAAGCAACTTTCTACTCCACCGTTTCTTCACAATATGTGTAAATATGTACACAGTGGTTTGGGAATGAGGCAGCAGCCGCGGTTATAGTATATGTAGTACACAGCAGAGGGATGGAGCCTGGGAATGAGGTTCTATTCATGCAGACATTTTGACAGCTGAAGCTTTAGGGCAAGTATGGCTTAGGTATCTAATGTATCTTCCTCCCATTTTATTGCAGTAACATATGAAATGATTAGAGGAAGCTTTACCGTGAAAATTTCTCATAATGTGTGTGACTTATGCATATGATAATCTGTGCTGATGTTCCATTCCGTTCCAATATGTGGCTGTTTCATTCCATCCCAAGGTGCCCTCTGTAGCCTGGGTATGAGGCTAGTGTCATTAGCCTTGTCCTAAGATCCTCCAGCGTTTTGGCTCTACAAAAAAAAAAAAGGAAACTGGCTGTGCAAAAAGTTTTCATTACAGAATTGAGATAGGCAGAGGGCCTACTTCTGTGTGCTCCAGTAACCAGTGACTCAAAACTTGTACTGCTGGTAATTAATTTAGAAAGTTTTTGGGGGGTTATTTCAGTTTCAGAATGTGGAATATACTTGGGAAATTCCAGATTCCTAGGCCCAACCCTAAGTGCTGACAAATCAAAAATATATTGCCACTCCACAATGTGAGACAAGAGATGCAGTTAAGTGTGAGAGGCAAGGCAATGCAGGGTAGCCCTCCCTTGTGGACATCAATTGGGACTTGGCTCTTGGGATGGTGTCCTTATCTCGGGTACTTGATAGTCTCCATTCCCAGCTAGAGTGCTTGGAATTACGTGTAGATGTCCATCCATTATCCTGTTATGCTGTAGATGTCTGCATCTCATGGGTGTTGGGTCTCCACTGTGTGGTAGCTATGGCAATGATATTCCTTGTATTTCGTGTCCAATAGTTTCCTCCAAGTTTGAAGTAAATTGGATGTTTGATGGAGTAGATATGACCTCACAAACTTATGCACATTTTTGTTTGGAGATTTGATCTGGAGGCACCTCCAGTGTGAACCTCTCATAAAGAATGATAAGTGTATGAGATCATATCTATTCCAGTTGTTGTCTAATCCTTGAATGAAACCTTCCTTGCCTAGGAGTATTGTTACCATAGCTACAGAAATCCCTCCTATTGCCCAATGGCATCATTGGTCAATTGCTATGGCCACGCTATATGAGTAGCCCATTTATATCTCAGAATGGCATCAAAATTTGCTGTCCCTTGCTATATTTGGTGGATTTTGGAGACACTGTCCCACTGTTGCTAAGCGTGATGCTGTAACTACTGCCAGTTTATTGTTTGAGTGTAAGTAAATTAGTGACAATTTCTTCCACTTATGATCCATTGGGTCTTCATTACTGCACACATGCACAAAAGTATTCATTTCAGAGGCGATGCTAGGCGTGGGGAGAGTTCACATGCACTTTCATTTTAGGTTAAAAAAACAACAACTAGGAGGGAGTTGATGAAACCCTGCAAATGGGAGATTGGAGCCCATAGTGAAGAGCAGTAGACAAGCTATGTTGCCACTGCCTCTATATGGTGGTAGCTTCTTTAAGAGGAAGCTGATAAAGCCTGTCTATGAAGCTCGTTAAGACGACTCTTTGTGCCTCATGAAAATTGCTATTGAGTCTCCAGAAAAGCTGATAGGCAGTGACCTTAAAGATATTGAAACAGAAGTAGAGAAGAACAGCTGTTCATATGTTGGACCATTTGTTACTGTGTTGTGTTGTGTTGTGTTGGTTTGCATGTATTACAGAAAAATTGGCAACCTAAGTTCCAAGGGGGGGGGCATTCACCCCCCCCCCCCCCCCCAAATAAGCCCCTGATATAGCACTTGCTAGTAGACCCAGCTAGCCTACACTAGTAGGAATCCAGATGGCCAAGGTTCTAGTGGTGGGTGCCAAGGATCACAACATCTGTTTTTCTAGCCTGTTTTTATTTTCAAAACACCCACTGTTTTGTAACCATAGGAGTGTCCCATTGTTTATGTTTCCTATTACTTCCCATACCAAAGACTGTATGAGTATTCATCAGGGAAAAGTTTGAGCGATAATATAAATTATAAACATACTGCCTGCTGATTGACAGTATATGCTAAGCTATGTCATGTAGTCAGGTGATAGTCATATGAGCAAGCTTGTTCCCATTGCTTGCTCAGGACAACACAGGGAATAAAAAGCCTAATATTTGGGCTAGCATCATAAACAGGCATTCCTCACCCAGATTTTATCTTGCAACTGTAGAAAAAAAACCACTATGAGATACAATCTGCATGGACATGAGGCTAACCTGGGCGACCTCGTTCTCAGACCCCATGGAGCTAGTTAACTCCCTCCCTTCTCTGAAATAGAACATCTTTTGAGTATGTTCATACAGGTACATACATGCCAAAAAGGGCCAAAGATAGACATCTGTTTTCCACTTGTTAGGAAGATAACATTGCACAGTCAGTCAATTCTCTCCCTCCCTCCTTCCTCCCTCCCTCCTCCCTCTTTCTCTCCTCCCTCCCTCCTTCTCTCTCACCCTCTCTTCTTCCAACCTTCCAGCTACCAGCACCGCATCCACCACTATCGCATCATTCCCAATGGGGAAGGCAAGCTGTCCATCCAGGCACAGCAGGGCGTGCAGAAGAAACACTTTGGTTCTCTGGAGGACCTGGTGCAGTATTACAGTGAGCCCAAGAGAGGACTCGTGTGTGGACTGACCACTCCCATCAGCCAGGAGGAGAAAGAGGAGGCTGATGACGAGTCAGGTGAGAGTTGTGTGATAGTCAGGTGATGATCATGTGAGCAGTGAAGGGACGATGAGAGCTAAATTATGCCATAACTTTGTCAAGTGTGAAGTAGACTCTTAATACGGCTATACATGACTTAGAAGAAACTTTTGGGTCATACCAATTATGCAAAATTTGTATTTATTGTTTATATTGTACACTTGGAAATGGCAGTCCTGAATTTTACTGTCCAGATCATTCATATAGTTTTTATCGATCCAGGTTCTGTTGAGGAAATTAGGTAGCACAAAGTCATCCCCTTTCCTCCTTTCCCTCCCCCCTCTACCTCCCCCCCATTCCTTCCCTCTCTCTCCCTCCCCCCTCTCCTTCCTCTCTCTCCCTTCCCTTCCCTCCCCCTCCCTCCTCCCTCCCCCTCTCCCTCCCCTTCCCCCTTTTGTCCCTATACAGACCAAGATGATGAGCCTGAGGAAGTGTCCCGGGAGAAGAACATCATTTCCGAGTTCCTCCTGGCGTCACTAAGCACTGTGGACAGCTCTAATGTTGATGAAGCCTTCCTAGAGCAGCTGAAGACGTATCTCAGCACCGATGTATCAACCGACGTGGAGAGCATGGTCACGCCCATGCCACAGCTGACCTGCCTCAAGCAGTTGTTCACTAAGAAGTGTGAGAAATTGCACTGGTGAGCGTTTTTGTAGATATGATGTAATGTAGATTAATTTTTATGTGTGCGAGTCTATAGAGTATGATGTCATGTCGCTACATGTAGGCCTTACTTGCCAGTTTATTTATGTTTGGAATCCATGTTCTTTCAATTTCAACAACCTCATCCAGCTGCTGGTATTTTTACTGCGATGCTATAGTCTTATCCAGGATACATTAATTCAAATACTAGATTTGTCTGGGAATGAGGTAGAACCTGCATGGGAATGCGGTATGTAGGATCCTCATGGGAATGAGGTTAAGCTATGACCCGCTCCTGAGCTATATCAAGAGCACATAAAAAAACTTTTCCCGCCCCTTTTTATGTTGTATAGAACTGTTGCTGGCAGACCTTTCTCAAAATGGTTGTGGAGGAGGTTCAGTGGCAATGTAGGGCAGCTGAAATCCATTTGCATTGGTTGTCCTTTTACTGCCTCTCTTGGAAGGCTCACCTGCAACAAAGTTTTTGGCAGGTCTCCATTTTGCCCTGAATGGGGAAATTGCATGGTGTGTGTGGGTACTAAACACACGCTGCCTACAGTTGTGTATTGTCCACCCACTCATACCAAGGTCTATGGCTTCCTTAACATATGCCTACATCAAGTGAAAACAATATTTCTTGTCTGTCTGTCTGTCTGTCTGTGTGTCTGTCTAGCTGTCTGTCGTTCTTTCTATCTTAGTTTGTTTATCCGTCTGTCTACCTGTCTGTCTGTCTGTCTGTCATTCAAGTGCTCAGCCTCGTGTGTAAATATTTCTTGTGTCATAGTCTCTTTTTTCCTTCCAGGCAACTGGACCAGTTGATGCTACAGGTTGATCTGGTTCAGAGCCTGTTTGAGCGGGCTGGGGGTGCCAAGGAGGCAGGGCAAAGCAAGACGAGCACGTTAAGACGTAGGAGGTCAAAGTTTGGGGTAAGTGGGGCAATTACTCAGCTAACTCTCTGCATGTCAGTTTGTCACATGTGTCTTTAGCCACGGTACTTATTCAGTACACTGGCTAAAGGGGTTAATCTCATTTAGTACACTGACTGAAGGAGTTAAACTCATTCAGTGTATTTGCTAAAAGGGTTAAAACTCATTTAGTACACTGGCTGAAGGGGTTAAACTCATTCAGTACATTTTCAGTAATAGTTGTACAGCGGTCAGGTGACCTAGTACACACCCCTATGGACATATCTAGAGCTCTGCCTCTCTTCCCCTCCCCCCTCCCCCTTCCCCTCCCATATTCTCTCCCTCTCCCTGTCCTCTTCTCCCCTTTTCCCTATTCCTCCCCCTTCCCTTCTCACATTCTCCCCTCCCAACCTCCCCTCCTTCAGGACACTGACTTTGACACCCTGGGATACAAGCTGACTGAGTGCTCAGAAGCAGTGCAAAACATGGAGACAACTGTGAGCTGATTGGTTGAAAATTGTATTAGGGAATTCCCCCAATACTAATTTGTTTGTTGAGCCTGACATTTCAGCTTTATGAAAAAAACTATATAGGGCATAGTCAGTTATGTCAACCATGCAGGTTTAGGAAGTTGTGCGCCTATAATAATTCAGTAAACAGCAACGGAATTTCAGTTGCAGGCTTTTTGTAAGTTAGCTGTAAGTGCGTGCTGGTCAAGAGAAGCTGTGTAGCCGGCCATGGCCAGTTTAGCTAGATGAGTGCTGGCTGGTGATGGTAGTGGTATGAGGCTGAGTTTCTGAGATTCACAGACCAGGTAATTAGAAGAGATACACGTATGTACTGTACATGAAAGAGTGTGAAATTTCGAAATATATATATATAGACCTTTTATTATGATGTAATGGGCCCTGGGAATGGAATTTCAAGCATGTTTTTATGTCTTCATATAAGAAGCTTCATCTAAGCACTTGTTCTCTGAAAGGTCTATTTACCTAGTCCTATTGGCAAGTGATATGAGCTGGTTTTCTGACACTGGAACCCTCACCACAAGCACTAAACATATTGCATATCTCAGAGATAGAATATGTTACTGCATTCAAATTTGAGGTATGGTTCAAGCTTAGCAGAGATTAGGTTCAAGGGAAAATTCGGCCAATCAGTGATTTATAAGCAGTGATGTCATTGTGATGACATCACATGGAAATAGCCTATTACTATTTCCTGGATACACGCCCAGGACTGGTATTGCTGAGGAAGTCACATGACCTGAGGGGCCCCTCCCTCTCTTTGCTCTCTCTATATATCCAGGCATTTCAAATGTTTCGAGAGCTGAGCGTCAGTATGTCGGAACGTCCCAACACCAGTACTTCGCTGAGTCAAGTTGCTGGTGGGTCCACTCCTGTGACCAATGGAGAACAGGAGAATGACCAAGAAGTAAGCTGACCGTCTTTGTTGTACATTTTTTAATTGCATTACATCATCCGTCTTATATACTATAGATCAATAATTGGGAGAGTAACTATCTGTTACCTCCAGGCCAGCTTTTATTTAATCTTTCCTCCTCCCTTCCTCCCTCACTCTCCTACCACCCTACCTCCCTACCTCCCTCCCTGCCTCCCTGCCTGCCTCCCTCCCTCCCTCCCTCCCTCCCTGCCTCCCTGCCTGCCTCCCTCCCTCCCTGCCTCCCTTCCTGCCTCTCCTACCACCCTACCTCCCTCCCTCCCTCCCTCCCTCCCTACCTACCTCACCTACCTACCTCTCTCCCTTTCCTCCCTCCTTCTCTTCCCTCCCCTCCGTCAGGTGTCCTTTGACGTGAAAGTGGACTGCTTGGGCGGCAAGAGGTACCTCATCAACGTCAGTCTCAAGGAAGGAACACTCACTTTCTGTAAGGCGGGAGACTCCCACGGGACAGCCGTTGGACATCAGCAGGTACTGATCTTAGGCCGTAAAAATAGAATTTGATTGGGCAGTGTTTCTCCCCCTTCGGCTTTGGGTCTAAATCTACAATATTTCACTTGTTGACCACCCTCACACACTCTGCATTACCTGAAATAGCTGGATAGTATCTCCTGGCAATGGTCTTTTGATAATGCTTTGGTTTCCAGGTATTGCAGTTGGTGAAGTCGAGATCGCGGGAGCAGAAACTGGGCATGCTCATCGATGGGCAAAGTAGGAAGGACTACAACTTCAACAGCATGCAGGTGGGTATCATGTGATGATCATGTGATGACATGTGACCCTATTATGTGATGTTGTGAATCTTGTAAGAGGCAGTAAATTGCTTATCAAATCTGGCATTGTTATAGCAGCTAGGTGTACGGTCTCATGCCCAGACTTCAATGCTGTTGTAGAGACTAATGACATAGTAAGAAAGGCATACAGAGGCTCCACCTACTTCATATGTGCCTGAGATACAGCAGGAATCTGTTACCATAGCGACCGTAATGCCACACTACAGGTACATGTTGACTGTTGCTAAGGCTTCTAACTGCAGTGGCCAGGGAAGCATCCATGGTCATCCCGCATTGTTGGAGCCCTATGTATCACATTACTAGAGGCCTCCACACACAGCTTTTTTCACAACTGTGGAAACAGAATGCAGTTGTGAAAAGGCTGCGAGGGGAGGCCTGGGCACGAGGCTATCGTATTACCCCTCTATACATGTAGTTGTTTGCGTTTTGTTTGTGTTTGTGCTGTGAGATGATACGGTAGCACTGCCAGCTGGAGGTCCATTTGGTCTTCTGTTTGCTACATTGTGAGATTTTTTAGCACATGTAGGTCTTTTCATGCATTCCTTACGTCATTCTCAGTATATTTCAGTAATCTTACGTACCTTACTCAGTAAATTTCTCTGGGTGCCCTGCAGGCACGGGAGCATTTCTGTCAGCTAATCCAGCTCATTCGGAACAAGTTTCGGGCGGAGGGAGACCAAGACTCCATTTCGGTCTTTGTAGGCACATGGAACATGGGTACGTGGAACATGGGTACGTAATTATGGAACATGGGTACGTGGAACATGGGTACATGGAACATGGGTACGTGGAACATGGGTACGTAATTATGTATTTATGGTTTGGCATAAACAGAAGTTTGCCATTTGTAGCACAACTAAAATGACGATAGCACAAAAATACAATGTTCTGAAACAGCTTGCAAAAATTTACTGCTAAAGAAAGGGTACCTCTTTTGCTATGACAACTATTGAACGATAACAAATTTGGTGTATCAAGCTCTCATTGTATTGCACGAGTGCAGGCTCTTTTGTGCTATATGGCTACACACTCAAGAGTGGTAGCGCTATTGGAAAGTTTATTGGATGCTGACATACCACTTGCCATG